>PXOD01001203.1:0-21091 GCA_003012165.1 Paramyrothecium roridum | reverse complement strand
GCCAGAGTAGATGTGCTAGTGTCAAGCGCATCTCGGCCCATGCAAGGCTTGAAGGGTCAGATTAAATATATAAGAGCGTGGGGGGGGGGGGGGGGGGGGGTGGTCTTTGAAGGACTTACTTCTTTCCCACGCAATCTCTAGGCCCAAAGCTAAATGGCTTCATAACACTTCTGTTATCTTTCTCATACTCCTTCGGATATGGCTCTAACCAACGTTCAGGAACCATCTCATGTGGCTTGTGGAAGTTCAAAGAAGATCGGTGCGCTGCCCATAAATTCATGGTCAACCTAGTCCCGGTTGGAATTTGGTGGCCCAGTACCACATGGCCTGGAACGTCAGTTCGTCGATACAAATTATCTGGTAGAGGAGGATATAACCGCAGGCTTTCCTGGATGACAGCATCTAGATAGTGTTGACTCTGAAGGGATAGAAGCGTTATTTCTGATGGATGCTTGAAACTTGCGCGCAAGGTCTCTTTAAGCCGTCTCATGACAATTGGATGCTTGCATAAGAGATACGTAGCACCAAGCAATGCCGTCGCCGCTTAAATTGAATCAGCTTTGACTTTGCCATAGTTCTCCTATAGACATCCTGACTCACTAGTTTCGCTCCCCGCGATCAAAAACTTGGTTGTTAAAGCACCTAATTCATGGGCCCCTAGGCTATCTTGCCGTTAGCAAGGCGTTGCAGCAGGGTGATGTGAACTATTGGCGGACTTCTCTTTCATAGCGGTCTTCAAAACACACAAGTCGGAGTTCGAGGAAAGTAGCTTTTCATCTGTGTTGCATACAGGTTCTGGAGGCTTCGTTTTCTTTTTGCTTGGCTGGCAAGCCTGTACGATACGCATGAGAAGCGGATAATGATTGACTTCTCTTATAAGTGTAAAGAACTTTGATGCCTTCCCTAGATCAATCATTCGTTGACTCAATATTCCCTTTGAAAGGCCTCCGAAGTTTTCTCCTAAGACGATTGCTCCTGCGATGTCCGTAGCGAGCAGATCGATCCATCGACTAAGATCAATGTGGCTGCCACGGGGAGTTTTAGAGAGCCTTGATATGAAAATAGATATGTAGTCTTGAATGCACTCTTCATAGAGTGCCACGGTTCGACGTGGGAAAGCATGGGCCTGGATCTTTCGGAGACGTGGATCACTTTGATGTCCCGGTATCTATTGAAACACAAGTGAGTAACAGAGCATGTACAAGTTGAGCGCGAGAGACCAAAAATTCAATGGCATTCACAGGACCACGGAACGCTCATCTGAATACCTTTTCTTCCAAGTAGAAATCGGGGTCTCGAGGAATGTTGCCCAGCCCACGATGGTTTTTCCAAGCATAGATATCTGACGCAGGAGTTAACTATGTAATTAGCAAATTTCCATAAAATTGCATTGTACCTTTCCAGGCCTGACTCGAGGTGAACGACAAGGTATCTGGATTAATTCGGACAACATGTCCGTACTTTTCGTGAAATCGTTGAACCTCCCTGGTTGCTGTTCCTTGCATGATAAAAATTGTATAAGGCAAGCGGTTGGCTGCCATCCACCAGGGGCCAGGGAATTTCCGAAGTGGGTGAAACCATATGTTGAAAACAGTGTTCAGGATGAAGTACAATATGACCTGTGAAAATGCATCAGTGCTTGGCTTTCAGCGGTCCAAGGTGGTGACAACGGACCGAGCTCGGCAACACCACGAGAATGGCGTTGAATACGGCGCCTACAGGATCCTGGGGGGTTGAGAAATGCATCATTTTTAAGGTGGATATTTTGAGATACTCGATCCCAGGTTTCATTTCGCGACGCTGACTTTATACCAATCTGGGACCCATCGGGGCAGGGAGCGTGACAGCAAGTCCTTGCCGTGGAGCCGGCATATCGTATTCCACAAGCGAGCAAATACGCGGACCGCGAAACATCGCGCTCACTAACACGAGATACAATGGGCGGCAACTTCTAAGATGTAGCACTGTATCAATAAACAAGACCAACACCATCTTTAAGCACTAAGGAGATCTTAATAGTCGAGTCGGTTTATTGAAACTTTCCTTTCTTTTTTAATCGGACTCCTTTATTAGATATTGGCGAGAGAAGTTTTGCAATTCGGGTCACCTTAGTTCGCCACTTTGCCATTCCTAGCTCGCACCTCGCTTCGCTCTCATCGCTCGTTGAGCGAGTGGGGGCGAATATCCTTTCTTGGCTAAGAGCCTTGTAAATTAGATCCACTACTAAGTACAACTGATCGCATTATGAGAATGTTGTTATCTCGACTGGGTTGCAAAGTTTCGAATTCCTTATAATATAAAGCAAATCAACTACAATACATTCCTCTCAGACACATAATAATATTTCGAATTTTAAGTATTATACTTATATCCTAAGTACTAATTTCAGCTATAGACGCTTACTTTTTGCAAATAGTACTTCGGAAAATTATTAGTTTCTACTAATTTTTCGATTGTATACCAATATGAGGATCTAACACATGTATTATAGTAAGTATACGTAGACGGCATCTCTAATTATACTTATTCTTCTCTGCACCAATAGTTAAGAAATTACGCATAGCGAAATCAGATAGATTGGTAAATAATTCTAAATTCAAAGGACACCCCTTTTGAGACTTTGCCTATGCAGCGGTTATATAATGTAGGGAGGTATTCGAGAATGCAAATGGTCAAGGAATAACATGAGAGGATCCCAGCTAAACTAATGCAGCAACTTGCCGTGCGGTTGAACTCTAGGGTGCTGAGGTTGCATTGACGAACTTTTGCAGGGCCGCGTGGGTAGCATAAAAAGCACCTTTGGGGGCATAGTTTTCGTCGAACAGCAGCGGTTTCGCGCCAGGCAGAAAGGTGTAGGCATGTTTGTCTGTGAAGCCCCAAACACTTATTTCGGTAATTCCGGCTTGTAGAGCTTCGTCTACAACGTCACCGTAGATCTCGCTGAGCAAGGTGTCGTTGAGGGTATGAACATCCAGTTCAGAGATTGACACTTCTAGTCCGAGCGACTGGTATGACTTGAACAAATCGCTGATTACGCCTGGCGTCGGAGCTTGCTCATATATATGCATCTGTAGGGCGACCCCATCGATTGGGACTCCGTCGGCGACTAGTCCGGAGACCAGATCGTAAAGTTCTTGGCGCTTTCCTGGGTTACTTTCGACAAGGTTCTCGCAGATAAATAGCTTCGCATCGGGGTCTGCTGCTCGTGCGACATGGAAAGCTTCTGCGACGTAGCTGGGTCCAAGTACATTATGGAAAAGATTTTTTTGTAGGCCACCACCTTGTGTCTCTAGGGCCTCAGTAACAACATCCCAACGATCCACTTTACCATGATACCGGTGCATTAGTGCCTCAAAATGGGCCTTCATTCCAGCGCGGAATGTAGTGGGATCGGTGATATTCAGCATGTAGTTGGGGTTACAACAGCTTGAGATAAGGCCATGGCCTTTCACAGCGATATCGTTATCTTCTGCAAAGGCAACAAGCCTGTCGATTGTTTCCCAGTTGTAGTGTCCTGGGGTAGGGTTGATGAATGCCCATTTCATCTCATTCTCAGGAGACAAGCTATTGAACTGCTTGGCAAGGACAGCTGCGAATTGAGGATCATCGAGATAATCCGGGGCGATTGCTCCAGAACCAATGATAAGGTCCTTCTTTGCCGCCTCTTCTCTCAATGTCGTTGTGCCTGTGCTGGGACACGCAGTGGTCGCTTCGGTTGCGCCGAGAAGCGCGATGATAATGGCTGTTGTTTTCATAGCTTTGCCTGATATGAGTTTTGGTACCAAGGAATGGTTGGAATTTCCTTTACGGCTACCATCTCAACGTTTTATAGTTGATCGCGAAAAGAATTTGAGTAGGTCGCCGCGTCATCCATATATTAATAGCCCACGCCTGATCTAGGTCGTGATGTGGTAAGAGGTGATGATCATTACCTACACGTGTCTAATCCCGGAAAGTATGAATTAGTAAATGGCCATTGAGATTGTATTCTGTGGATCTTGGTGTTAGGAATAGTCGAATGGGGAGCCAAGTTTAAAGCAACTGGACGAAACCGGCAGTGCGGCATGAAAAGTGGTGTCTTTGGGACCGTATCTCATGTGCGGGTGACTCAATGGAGGGGAACGAAGAACGAGAAATTAGAGATACGGAGAAGATCCGGGACCGAGGACTCGATTCTCTGAAGGCCACCAGTCTTCTCTATACGGTAGTAGAGACCGAGTACAGTAAAAGCATACTGCAGGGGTCTCAGTGCCCAAGTCATTTGGTATACCCGTTACCCATGCAGCTACGTAGCTTTTCATCTATCCGTGTCCGACATACGCCGAGAATGGAGGGACATGTAAGAAATATATGAACCGGGCAGAGGAACATCCATACTCAGCAACCTAACGATCAAATTTTTGCATTTTCATTTATCGTTATAAGCAATAACCAAGTTAGTGTGCTTTGTTTTCATGCCGTGTCTTGTAGCAGATGGCATGAACAGTAGCTCCTGATCCAAGCCGGAGACGTCATTGCTTCGCGGCTGTGGCTGAAATGATGAGTTTCTTCCAAGTTGGATTTCCAAACATTCAAAGCCGCAGCCATTAATTCATTCGTGTCTCCAGATTTCTACTTCGCAGCTCGCAGAATGCGTCATTGACCCCTGGTACTCCCCTGAGTCTTGGAACATCGTCGCCAAGCCCCTTATGCAAATGCGTTGGCCTCTTGATATGGACCCTTTCTTGCGCTTCGGATGCACCGAGGCTGTTACATTACCGTCTCAAGCTGAGCTACAACGCGCAATAGCTAAGAGGAGGACAGCCACCCCACTTCGTGTCTAGCCTAACGGGGACGTGGCTGGCGCATCTCACCCTAATTTAGGCAAATGCCGACCGAGTAACGATGAACGAGGAACGAGGAACGAAGAGTCTCAACTTTGCACTGGTCAAATTGGAGGCTTCGAATTGATTGCTCTGTGGTATCAAAGTTTCAGGGATAAGCGCTATTGGTTTCCCTCTCGCGAGAAACTGGATGCGCTTTTGACACATAGATACGCGACTCAGGGCGCTCAACTAAACGAGAACGGCACTTTACAGCAAAGAATCATCCACTAGTGTAAACGACTCGCAGTAGTGTTGCACATGGCGGGATATGGATGGACCCTGGCTTGAACTTTGATAAAGTAGGCTCCTAGTTTGACTTGGAATGAGGATTATCTTCGGCATTTGACTAAATTTCACTCCTTCATGCTGTGTCATTATCGCTCTTCCTTGTTTCCCTTCCTTCCCTAATAAACGATAATTCACCCGGCATTGTCTTTGAATACCGCAATTTTCTATTATTCACACATACAAGTACGGGAGGTGGCCCCTTCCCATCAAGAAATCATGGCCAACGACAAGCGCCAGACCAGGCGTTTCGAGCTTCCTGGCGACGACATGTCATATCTTACCCCGGCACCGTCTTATAGTAATTTGCAACGGGCAGCGAGCACCAGTGACTTGTCAACTACGGCAGTAGAAATGCCTGCTGATTCCGCACCTATAAGCACGTATACGCCATATGGCTTGGCAAGCATCATTGGAAATGACGTGAAAGTCGGAGGTATGACTCCACTGATCTAGCATTCAAGATCTCTCATCGAAAGTCTCGGTATCACGATGACTAAATTATCCTTGGGTTGCAATCACATGCTGAAACGGCAATAGATGATGCCCGTGTGGAAATCAACGCCGACTCCAAGCTCTTGCGCCGCTTCTCAGCCTTGTACACGAGGGAGCTCACCGAGGAGCCCGCGCCTGGGCCATCACTTTCCATACCGCAACCTACGTCTTGGGCCACGAGACTCAATATTGTGATTCAAGTTGTTGGCAGTCGAGGGGATGTACAACCTTTTATTGCACTTGGTAACGAGCTGCAGCGGTACGGTCATCGGGTGCGTTTGGCAACTCACGACACCTTCAGTAATTTTATTAGGGACTTTGGTCTAGAGTTCTATCCTATTGGAGGCAATCCAGCTGAACTGATGGCTTTTATGGTGAAAAACCCTGGCTTAATCCCCAGTATGAAGAGCATTGCCGACGGTGAGATTCAACGGAAGCGCATCATGGTTGAGAACATGCTGGAAGGGTGTTGGCAATCTTGCTTACAGCCAGACCCCCTAACGAGTGAACCTTTTGTGGCTGACGCAATTATTGCTAACCCTCCGAGCTTTGCGCACGTTCACTGTGCGCAAGCGCTCGGCATTCCCATACACATGATGTTCACTATGCCGTGGAGCAACACGAAAGCATTTCCTCACCCTCTCGCCAATCTAACAAATGTGAGCGCCGACCCGACATTGGCGAACTACTTGTCCTATACTGTAGTTGAATGGTTGACGTGGCAAGGGTAATTATGCTATTCCCTCGTCCGACTCATGGTTGCATACAAGCACTCACACGTCTGCTCAACAGCTTAGGCGATGTTATCAACAAATGGCGAAGGTCTATTGATCTAGAGGACGTGCCAATGTTTGATGCTCCCTTGCTAGCACAGACATTAAGAATTCCTTTTACTTACTGCTGGTCGGCCGCATTAGTACCTAAACCGACGGATTGGCCTTCGTACATTGGTAAGCTGCTATTCCTTTATATTCTTCTTATGGATTGTTCTTGAAACTAACAGTGCTGAGACGTATGCGGCTTCTTCTTCCGCGACGCACCGCATTATTCTCCGCCGCCCGACCTTGCTGAATTCCTCCAATGTGGCCCTCCGCCCGTGTATATTGGGTTTGGAAGCATCGTACTGGAGAACCCGGAGAAGATGATCAATACTATTCTTGACGCCGTAAAGGCAGCCAACGTCCGCGCTATCATCTCCAAAGGCTGGTCAGAGCTTTCTGGGTCGAGGAGTGAAGACATATATTGGATAGGCGATTGCCCCCACGAATGGCTCTTTCAGCACGTCGCTGCTGTTGTCCATCACGGTGGAGCGGGAACGACTGCGTGTGGACTTAGGAACAAAAGGCCTACAGTTGTTGTGCCATTTTTTGGAGAGTAAGTCGGACCATATTTACACTTGCATCTGACTAGGAGCTGATACGGAAAAAGCCAACCTTTCTGGGGCCAGATGATAGCCAGCGCAGGCGCAGGACCAAGCCCCATTCACCATCAGAAGTTGACAGCAGAGAACCTGTGCGAAGGAATTCGATACTGTCTTACCCAAGAAGCCATAACAGCAGCCGCCACTATAGCTTATAGTATGGCATCTGAAGTCGGCGTGCAAGCCGCCGCACAATCCTTCCACAGACAGCTGCCACTCGAACGTATGCAATGCGATATATTTCCGAATGAGCCAGCCGTGTGGATCTATGCTAAATCTAAACGACCTATAAAACTGTCCAAAATCGCAGCCGCAGTACTTCTGGACACCAAATCCATCCACATCAAAGACCTCAAGCTGTCAGTTGTCCGCTGCCCACCTCACTCTTGACAAGCTTGGTGTATTGATCTAGAGACTCAGGTATTCGACCAAATCTATAATCATTGAACACACAAGAATCGATCCCATATCTGGTGGCGCATCCGCTGTCGTGGCAACAGCGACGGACCTCGGCGGCTCCATTACTGGAATGGTTACGAAACCAATAGAAACATACAAGGACGAACGTCGTCGTCGCGCGAGAGAGCTAGAATTACAAGACTTCCAAAGTAACGCAGTTTCCCATCAGCAGGATAACCCTCAAAAGAGCGGGACGAGCACTCCTTATCGAACCTCTACCGACTCCGCATCTATCAAACCCTCTCTACCAAAAAAAACAGGGTCTCTGGCAGGTAAAATGATGGGGGCTTCGGCGAAGAGCATTGGCACCTTCGCACCTACGGCACTGCAAGGCATGATGGTAGATATACCACTCGCCATCACCGAAGGGATGAAGTCGGTACCTCGCCATTATGGAGGAAAGGTGCGTGACCACGGTCCTGTCGTCGATGCCAAGAGCGGTTTTGCTGTTGCAGGCAAAACCTTCGCTTATGGCTTCATGGACGGCCTTGCGGACCTCGTGGTGCAGCCGTACAAGGGCGCCGCAAAGGACGGTGCCTTGGGAGCTCTTAAAGGATTTGGCAAGGGAGCAGTCAGTCTGACAACCAAGAGCGGTGCTGCCATGTTCGGCGTTCTTGCTTATCCGTCCGCCGGTATTAGCAAAAGCCTTCGCACCGCCGTACATTCCGGAACTCGAAAAACAATTGCCAATGAACGTCATGTTGAAGGAAAATGGTTGCTTGGGGGCGGGAGATACGGGGAAGCGGAGCTCATGGAAGGTGTTGCAGCTTTTGATCGTTTGAGAAAACTGGAATAGGCATTTTGTAGAAGAGCACAGCCTACTCCCCCCTGGTTGAGTCAAAGCTTTTATGAATGTAATATTAGAACAACATTCGAGCTGCTTTTTCACCCTACCTATAGACATTGATATATCGTTACCTACTGATAGAAGGGAGGCCTCTTGTCTCTTTATTATATAGACTACACGATTGCCTCGGCGATTACACTCCATACTTTATAGCTGAACGTCGTGAAACAGTTCATATTTTATCTGGCTCAATAACAGACTCGCCATCTTTCGTTCTTCATTAATGTAAGGAAGCGGAGGTAGATTCGGAGTACTCTAGTCTTAGTTACATTACATTCATCTTTCGATGACGTGGTTCGCAGGGCGACATACTTGAACAATCACCTATACCTCGAGGCGGCCTGCTCTATTTTTACATTGACCATATTTATTCGAAGCACCATCAGCTGATTATAATTTCATTTTTCGGGCAGCCGCAGATTGCAGACATTACAGCATGCTCTTTATTTCCCCTCTGCTCAATTTCTATGAATCAAACAAATGCAAGACACCTTTATCGGACTGCTCAGATGTTGCAGGTGTAGGATCGGGATCCGGCTCAACATGTTCCACAGGATCCTCTACTATCTCAGGCCCATAAAAGTAGAATGACTCCGCTTCCTCGTACGCTGCAAACTCCTCAGACTTGTACCAGCGACTCCTAACCCAACCTCTGCCTCTAGACGCGACCTGTGAGGCTCGGCAATCCAATCCTTGAAGTCGATGGGAGGTCCATCCCACCAGGAATACATCGGATTCAGAGGATGGGTTGCCGGAGGTCTTGGTCTTTTACAGTTAGGTCGATCAACACACATAGAGATATTGAGATCGAAAAAGACGACACGAGGAAATTTGTAATCCTCAAGGTTTAAATTGACCAGCACGACATTCCTTGGAGCAACGTCATCATGAAGTACACCGCCGAACTCGAGCCTTTCCTTGATTTCCATGATTTGGCCAAGAATTTCCAAGCGGTCTTTTGATGGGATTCGGTAAGTCAAATCTTTGACCATGAGAGAGTGCATGGTGTAGCCATTCAGCTTCTGCATGAGGATACAACACACTGTCCGCTCAACGAACGATGTCGAGGGGACTGGCACATTGAAAGAATATGAGCCGTAGTATTTTGGCGTAAATCGGCCGTTCAACCCTGACGACCCAAGATCTTGGTATGCAGCAGCTTCCCAGGAGTAGTCTTGTTCTGCAAGGTGCGTCACATCATTCGGGAAGTCGTAATAGAAGGGTCATAAATCTTAATGACATAATGAGTCTTCCTATCATCAGCCGAGCAAACGAATACTTTGGGGCCATGACAGTGTTTGCATGAAAGCTCTTCCAAAAGGCGAATGGAATATTTTACAAATTCGACTGGCACTCCGCCACTTCTTGGCGGATGCTGGAGACACCACTCGGTATGGGTAACTGGAGGCATTTCCAGAGGCCATAACCTGCGACGAAGTTTCTCATCTTTATGGTAAAACGGGCCGCCAGACGGTTCCAGGGGGGTGTGCGCATGAATTGTCATCTGAAAGCCTTCTGCATAGGGGCAAGGCGGCCGTCGAGGGTCTGGCGGAAGAGGGTGGTGCTGCCATTTCTCCCTGCCCATCATGCAAGTGAACGGTCTTGCTTCTTGTGGCGGAGTGTAAGGAGAGAGGATAGATTGCCTGGGACTCCCTTTGAGATTGAGGTTTGCAGAGTGGCCGATGCTTACCACGTGGTTGGGCGTGCAGGTGTTTTAAGCGCCATGTGGTGGGGCGTGCCCGAGCCGCTCTCCAAACATCACTCCACATCAACTACGGATGTTCGAAGAAGCGGAAGACAGACCAACAATCCCGATTATTATCTTTCATCAACACAGGAGGGAGGAAGAGGGCAATTACTACACAGGACAAGGTGGGGGCAGTAGCTCGCATTCCCGCTCTTCTCATCACCAGTATAAGCCTCGTGATAGTCGACAACCGCATTCATCCGGGGATGATCTGGGCCTGAGTCGACTGACTCTGAGCGCCACTCACTGGGATCAGACGTCGCGTTCTAGCTCTCGCGACTATCCTCGGTATGACACGAGGCGTGAGTACAAGGAATTAGATCGCCCAATGAATCTTTTTACACCCTTATCAGAGAGACCAAGACAGTCAGGCTATGAGGATGTAAGGTATAAGAGATGAAGATGAGTATATGATTTATTAGGTAGTTTACTAGTAATTGAATATATATTTCTTAAATTCTATCTAAATTTTAAAATTGAAATTTAATAAAATAATTAGAATAATTTTAATTTATACTTAAAAATTCTTTATGCTCTTGATATAGATATAATATTTCTATCTAATTAAAATTAAATTTCAATGTTAGGAATTAATTATATTTATATTAGAACTATACAAGATATTTTCTAGTATTTATAAATTTAAGTAATAGGGGTTTATTATATCTTATTAATTATAAACTACTTATCTAGAGGCCTTCTAATACCCCTATAAAGACCTAGAGTTGGTTTATTCACTAACTTTAATAATAGAAATAACACTATTGCAGGGCTATATAGGCGTGTAGATCAGATGGAGTAATAAGATTTAGTGGCATCTATACTCTGAGTAAGTTAGGGTTCTTCGAGCGGACTTATAGTAAATATAAATGTGCAGTGATTCAATTTCTATAATACTATCCATAGTTATGCCACATCGCTTGCTACCCAGTTTTTCGAGATTGTTCAAGCATAGAATATAGACTAGGCTACGTTTATTTACGTATGGTTAGATCTCCATTGCTTCCAGCTCATGCCCTGATAAAGACCTTGGTTTCTTCATATCCATCGCCGACGGCGTTTTTGTTACCTTTTTCACGCTGTTCCAAGGCATAAGCCCACTCCCAATGATACTTATGGCAGCCATGGACGCCGCAACTAGGAAAGTCTGCGTCAACGCTGAGCTATAAGATTCTACCACGACAGGCAAGAAGTCGGCGGTGACAGATCGATGAACATCGGTTGCGCCAGTGTTCAAAATCTCATAGGGGTCCAAGGCTGGCACCGACTCTGAGAGTGACGAGATGAGCTTGTTGTTGAAGACAGACTGTCCAACGCTGACAAACACTGCACCGCCGAGGGTTTGGATGAACATGACACAGGCAGTGCCGATTGGGATATCTTTCATATCCAGGACAGTCTGCACCGCAATGAGTCCCTGCTGCGAGCCCATTGCGTATGTCGCACCGAAGAGGATTTGGTAGCCGATCCAGTTTTGTGTTGCTGTCCCTGGGTTCCAGGTCGAGATTAGGCCAGCACCGACAGACATGCCGACAGTTGAGACCAGCATGAGTGGAGTGTAGTAGCCAAAGCTAGAAACCAACCTCCCGGCAGTCAAGGAAGCCAGAATGACTGAGATCATCATGGGAAGAAGTCGCACACCCGACTGGACAGGCGATGCTTCTTGGACGACCTGGAACCAGATCGGAACGTAGTAGACCATCAAAAAAAAGGTGGCGCCGCTGCAAAATCCGAATGCGCAACCGGCCCAGACGGTTCGGTTTGAGATGATTCGTGGCGGCACGGTTCCAGACTCCTGCATGTAGAACTGTACCCCGGCGAAAGCCAGTATGAGGACGCCGAAGACTACGAGCAGCGCAATCACACGGCCGTTACTCCAGCTATACTCGGTGCCACCCCATTTGAGAGCGAGGAGCAGACAGATAAGAGCCGGCAAGAAAAGCATGGTCCCAATGGGGTCGAATCGTCTGATGCGTTCCCGAAGGGTCTCTGGCTTTGTCGCCGATGAACGGTAGTTAGGAAAGATGAGGATGATGGCTACAATTACTGCTGCGCCAATTGGTAGGTTGATGTAGAAACACCAGCGCCAGGTCTAATACGTCTTTGGGTCAGCAATCTCGTCGGTTTGGGTTTTGCAGCAGTACGACACACCACATGGTCTGTCAGAGCACCTCCAAGTATAGGACCCGTGATTGATGCGATGCCGTACATGCCTCCAATAGCAGCTCCATAGGCTGGTCGCTTCTGCAGAGGCAAGCTATGAGATAGTGAGATCAGAGAACCGGCAAAAATACCGGAGGCGCCCATGCCGGCAATGGCTCGTCCGGTGATGAGTGCTACCGAACTCGGGGCAGCACCGCATACGATGCTGCCCAGTTCAAAGACGCCAATTGAGGCTAGATAGACCCATTTCACGCTCCATATTGTGTAGAACTTCCCGAATAGCAATTGTAGCGATGAAGTCGTGAGCAGGTAGGCTAGAAAGAGACCGTCAGCCAGGATCGGCCTTTTGGACATGCGCATTGGTGTCGCATGTGCTACTCACCACTTCCGTACCAACCGACATCGGTAACGCTGTTGAACTCGTCTGTGATTCTCGGGATAGCCGTCGCGATGACTGAATTGCTATGGCTTCTTTAGGTTGTGTGATCTAGGCTCGAGTGGGGACGACAAGACACGTACTCAAGGGCCATCAAGAATACGGCTAAACATAAAGCGAGCAATATGACAAACAGTTTGATGCCGCGCGGATATTCGCTTCCGTCCTCTCGCTTTGGATAAGCATTGTCTCGTGCATCTTGGACTTGCGTGGTTGTCTTGACACCTCGCTCAAGGTCGTCGGCTGTGGCTGCTGTTAACGATGCTGGCCCATCACTTTGAGATGAATGTTTTATTTCTGGGTCTGGTCCTTTGGAATCGATAGTCTCGGTCTTTTCTGTAAATTTCACGCTGTCTATCGGACTCGAGATGGCAACTGGCAAATCTTGAGGCGGCACCTCTGTAGATGACGGATCGTCTGTCGTCTGCATTTTGAGACCAAGGCAGACTTATGAGATGTAAGATTATGCTTTCTCAATCCGACATAGAAGTTCTTGACCATGACCAAAGAGGTTTACGTCAACAGCTGGTGGCAGGAGTCCAACGTAGGCGCGACGTGGGAAAACGTGTATCTGTTTGTCTCGAGACTGTATGAGCACGAACGACTGATAAGATAAAGTGTACCGCCAAGGCTCCTCGGGGAAGCAAGGGATTCATATATCATCTGAGAGCAGTCATGTTCCACCTGAAGAGGAAAGAAAGAACATTTCGGCAACCCTCCCTTTTTCGGGGTAATTTAGATGAGTCGACATGACACATCGTGTGTTTGCACAGTATGATTGAATGAGCAAACGGTTCGTCCCTTTAAATCTGACCCAAAGTGCTTGAGCGTCAGCTGCAAGTCGACCAATCACGGGTGTGCAGAAGACACTTTTCTTTGGAGATCAGCGCTACAACGGATACAACCTTCCGGGCGGTCGGCACGCGGCGCAGCCGGGAACGGCTCGCCGATGACTGTGTCGGCGTAAAGGACATGGCGCATGGAACCTATTCCCGGCAAATGAGCGCCCAAGGTAGGCATAATCTTCCCACGGTTTGAGCCGCGGATTTATTCCTGCCTTGTTTCACTCAACCTAGGCATATCATACACTACAAAAACTTGAACTCCATTGAAGCAAATGAAGCTTCCCTGGCCCCTGTGGCCCAAGTCCTAGGTCGCTACATACCGTCCGGCGTTGCAGTGATTGTACCCTTTCATAGAACAGCCTTCTCCCAGGCAATTTTGCAGTCCTTAGATATTCGCCTAAAGGTGATGTTCGACCTTTGCTAGAGCGGAACCGAAAACTCATCCTGGTGCCGGCCGAAGTGGAGGGTTTTGCTCGGCCTCTCCCCGTCGCCCCCCACACTCATCCATGCTGAACAGGCTTTTGCGGCTCCGAAGCTTGGCACTCCACTCGGCCGTTGCTGCCCGGGCTCGGCGTGCTGGGAAAGGAATCAATCCCCAGAGGAGAAACTTGGCTGATCCCAAGTAACACATCAGCCGCGGATCGCAGGACCCACAACAGCCCAGTCGTAGATGACGCCTCGGCGATTGTTGTATGCCCATCTTTGTCGCCAACGTTTACCGTACTGAGAACAACGACTCCGCGAATGACACTGCCTCATCTTCATCCCTCTGCAATTGGTTGGTGCGCTTCCATTCCTGATCTCTTGAGGAAGCCGCACCGAAATCCCACGAAACAGAAAAGTATCGACCGTATGAAGTCCATTGAGCGAACACGAGTGCTTCCTTGTCGAATGTCGTATGCATGCCTTCATCATCGCATGCTCCGCTTCGAGCAAAGCGATTCACGTGCTCCATGAAAGCTAGGAACTTCAAACAGACCGTAGATTTGATAGGCACGAAGTAGGTACAGTCCTGTTTCAGTGGCTTGTATGTGATGGCCAGGGTTTACGAAGGAATGGCTGTCGAGATGTGCACAGCCAGAGTGGGACTGTTCATTCTTCAATGATCTAACTTCAATGTTCGCGGTCACGTCTATGCTGCAAATGGACACAGCATATCAAGTACTGGGGCTTTCGTCAAGATTTGGCTTCGAAGTGCAAGACCAACTAGCTTAGGAAGCACGATCATGTCGCACAGCTGTGGGAAAGTCACCAGTCGACTCCTGGCGACAAGAAATCCTAGATGAGGGCCTATCTAGAGGCCGGGTTGACTTTTTTGCATCACTTGTTGGGAACGCTGCAGTGCATCGTTGATCAGGTGAAGTGTTTCATTGCTGTCTCGTCGTCGATTCTTGTCAAATGTGGCCGCACTGCCCAATGTTGCTGCATAACTGCTCTATCAATCTACACAATTCTAGGAGCCACGGGCTTGCTGATTATAGGGTAATCCTGGCCTCAACATTTGGTCTCGCCAACCTGCTTCCGAAAGTCGTGGCATAGGCTGCAATGAAGTTTCCCAATACCAGGAGCCACTGCGCCTCAATGTAACTGTTTTGATTGATCAGGCATGGCTCTCCATCAAGTGGGCTCAGTATATATATCTGGAGGTTCCTTCTTTTTCACGTCTTGACCGACAGCCAGTATCGGCAGAAACAGAACAATGCAAAAAATGTGACATTGGTATTCTTTGCCGCTCACAGGGGTGTTCAGGGAACAATTGACCGCTACATGATGTTTGTTGCCACTCCTCTTCCCCGCGAAGGGCTCTACTCTGTTCATACTTAGCATATTTATGCTGAAGAGCTTCTGCTTTCACACGAGGTCTCCGATAGTAATAGAATGGAATAGGCTCCATCGGATGCCTTGTCAGCATTTGAGGTTTTACAATCCTCATTGTCTTGGTCTGCGATCGTTTGACCAACCTCACTTTGGATGAGTCCAGGTTGCTGGCCATGTTGTTACACCATTCGGGAGAGGTATTCGGGTCTCAGACAGCAGCACCAATAGAGCTCCTAGTGAGTCGTACTATTTCACCACATCGAAGGTGCATTACTGCCGGTTCATCGATCGGTACGACCGCAGGCCAATTCACGACAAATCGTCCTCAATCACGGCTGCCAGTCACTGCTCACGCAAGCCTTGCTATTTTAGCTACCCGGTAGCTTACTCGCCTTCGTCCTGGAGCACCAGGTTTAGGACTCGCCATAGACAATGCGGATGTAGAAGCACGTTGCGTGCTTGTCAAGGATAACAAGCTTTCAATTTGCAGTAGAAGAAATGCATTCTTTTACCGTGACGCTCAATGATGAGCAGCAGTCTTGAACACTCTGGGCTGAGCGCCTGAAGACAATAGCTCAAAAGAGATGAGCACCAACTTACTTGCTTTTGTAAGCGCCACTGCTGAAGATTAAAGAGATATAAATACTCCCTTATGGAAAACATTGTCACATGCAGGCTTCTTGGGAAGGCGCAGGTTATACGCCTCGTCGCATGACACTTGTCAGTGGGCAAAAGCTCTAAATGGCGAGGATGCTTCGCTGTGCCAATTCGTCCGCGCGGGATACGCACTGCAGGGCGGCGATGATGACCATTCATAAATGCGCAGTCTAGAATATAGTATCGCAAGACCTTGAAACGCCTTTCTTCCGACCGCTGCTTGGACCGGATAGGACTGTGTCGTCGTTTGTTTTTCTCCGATGACGGCGTGCGCACAAAAGCGGCCCCCTTGTCGTCCACAAAATTAAATTTACCACCGACGGGCCGCATGTCGCAGTCAAGCTCAGGAATTGACGTATTGGTGGAGTCAGGGCAGGCATCCACTCCAGCGGCTCTGGCGGAGTCGAGCAGTCTGGACTGTTGTCGGTTATTGAAAGTAAGCACACTTGCATGCTTGAAGCTCGCGTCGCATGCAGGCCAGATATGTATCGGAACGACGATGCTTGGCGGAGGTTAAGGAGAGAGGTAGGGAGAGAGAGGGAAAGACGACGAATATGTGTGTGTGTGTGTGTGTGTGTTTGCATGCTTCGTCGAAACATGCGAGGATTGACTGGTGACACAGCGTCTGTTACGGAGCCAGCAAAGTGCCAGAAAACGGTTTGTCGGTCTTGACGCGGGGGCCCCTCTCGAAAAAGCCAAGGTCATCCCACGCTCATTTCCATTATGAGAAACGATCAGGTTTTCGGGACTGCTCACTGTGTGCAGGGTCCTTTCCTCTCTCCTTCTCGGCTAGATGCGCTGATGCGACCCTGCAATGGGCAGAGGGACACCCTGGTCCTTGCCGACCGTGCAATGGCCCATGGCCGGTCATCTATTGGGAGGAGGCAAGGCAAACAGGTTGGGTATTCGCCTGCAACGATCCGGCGCTAGGTACTGGGTACCTTGGGAACCAGCTTTCCTGCAGATGCAGATGCAGGTCGCATGAAAGGTCTCTGGATGGCTGGACGGCTTGGCTGGAGACGAGCATGGGTGCTACAGCATGAAGGTGGGATGGGATGGGGTTGGATTGTCGAATGAGGAGGGAGAGAGAGGCATCCCAGAGAGTGGCCGATGGGTGTGGGACCCCCACGCTGCCGCAGCCCACGAGTCTTGCAGCGTCTCGCAGGCGAAGCTCCGAAGCCACAAGAGCCAACCTCGTCCGGCTCAACTCAACTGCACTGGACGGCGTGCCAGTGCAACCCTCTGCAACGCGACGCTCCGTCGACAGTGATCCCGTCTGCATTTCCTCGGCACATTGCTTCCAGATGAGATGCGACGCCATGCGATGCGATGCGCGGTCGCAACTCTCGCTCAGCAGCATCTCCGGGCACAAAATAATTACCAGATCGTCTCGCCCTTCAGACCGCGACAGGGCAAGCCAGATCTTGCCCGAGTCACGTCGTGGTTCACCGGTTCGCGAGGCGAGTCATGGGCTATGACGCCGGGGAGGCCTTGTCAAGCCGCCGCTGCAGCACGAAATCCAACAAAGGCCAAAAGCCTAGTCTTATTGGTCATCTTCCGATGGCCCGAATCAGGATTGCGAGAGCCGTCAAGTAAAAATGAAGGCGGAGGGTAAGTTAATGAGGCTATCAACAGAGCCACACAACGTGCTGGGAATTGCTCGTGAGGACAGCGCGCAACATGTGAACAATAGCCGTGACTGTCCGGCACTGAAGCCCTTGAAGTGTATGCACATAAACAATTCCTCATCCTCATTGGGCTACCATCCTTTAGAACACGAACCTTCCATACAATGGCACTCTTCCTTTCCGCTTCTAGCCAAAATCATGCGGCTCATCCCACGGGAACGAACCGTCTGTAAGAGATTTGCAGCAGAAGAGTGTAGTGAAAAAGCTTCAGAAGACCTGTTGAGAGTCTGACACGACCACGGTCCACCAAAACCAAGCCACTAGCGACGGACCAGGGGACTCTCGTTCATCCAATTTAGGGAATTTTCGTTTAGCCTGCTCGGTATCGTCGCCCGAGGAATCTCGCCTGAGAGAGATCGTGAAACCCGGCCAAAGGACCCTGAAAGACGCTATCGAAACTACCTTACTTGATGCGCTCCGTGGCTGATCATGTAGGGCCGACTTACAGCAAATGGTCCTTGCAGCAACCTACATGAACGGTGAGTGAATTGGCAAGCAAAGCAAGAATGGTTTCTCCGCTGACGCGCTGCCGTTCTCGGTTTTCTCCGCCGCCTAGCATGTGAAATGCCGGGTACAATGCGCGTCGGCGCAGCAGGGATGCTCTTCGTCCTGTTTTCCCTGTTCTAGATTCGGTGCAAGCCGAACCCACGGAGCAGCGACGGAGGCAGGCCCGCAAGCTCTGACGAGGCCCTTGCCCTTGATCTCGAAATCACAACTATGTTTGAGGTTAGGACGTTCGCCGATCAACGGATCGCAGCAGGTTTCACCCCTCCGGAGGAATCGCCTCTTTATTTCCGTGGGGACTTGCTGACAGGTTTTGCTCCATCGAATAGCCCTCTCCTCTGTCTCCAGACTCCATTTGACCGGCCCCTCGTGTTTTTCGTGCGAGGCACGGCCTCCACAGCAAGAGTTGATCTCTTTCCGCCTTTAACCATTTAGAAACCGAACCGTGCATTTAACGCTACTCCTAATTCCTTTTTAACATTAAACGATCGTCGTGGCCAACTCCCAAATCCGCACGTGACCACTGGAGGGAAAAATAGAAAAGAGTTAATAAACCCGTGACGGCGTCAAGGGATCGTTGCCCGCCACTGCTTGCCGTCCCCACATGCGGTAACCCTTGGAATTAAATTCGCTACCCATCCAAAGGCGGCAAGGGTTCAAAGGAATGATGCCCAAAATTGGCCTTGTTCCACGCGACCCGAGCTGTTGCCACTGGGTTTTTCGACTTGCGGCCAGCTTCCGCCTTGGAAGTGACGGCCAGATCGTCGGAACGACAGTCCCACAGAGAGGCGGCTGCATGCGAAACACGGCCGAGGGAACCCAGATGCTTTCTCCCGCTCCAGCAGATTATTGAACGCCCTCCGTCAGAGCCCACCTGCTTGCGTCCCCCCACTCTCTGGGGCATCATGTTCCTGAAGCGCTTGCTTTTTATTGGCTTCACACCTTCCGCAGGCAGATCGCCCTCGCAGCCTCTCCCCTCACAGAAACCCCAGAACAATGTGGACTAGACTGTGGGCTTCAGCTGGTCATGTTGCTTCTTTGGCAATGTGTTCATTGATTCAGCCAAGCCATGTTTGCGTCACTGCACCGTCGATGATCACGCCCGGAGCTACGTAGGCGGCCTAGCAACCTGACTTGTGACTTGGAGCATTAAGACGATGGCCGCGTGCTATAGACGTCGGTCGGTCTGACTGGGCGAGATCTTAGTCTCTTAGTCTCTGGTGTAGTGGATCTCATCTACAGCTGCCAAACACAAGGCTGGCCATATACGAAGGCTGTATTTGCAAGAATAGACCTTGCTATAGTGGTAATCCCGGGTCGGGGTGCACGATGCGCTGGCTTCCCGGCGCGACTAGGTTCGGTCGCGCGTGTCGACGGCGCAAATGGGGGCGCCATAGGAACGGCGGGCCCTCTCTTTAGAAGCCTTGCATCTGGCGTAGTTTTGTCTCCGTGCTCACTTCAAACGAAGGACCCTTCGGGCAAGTTATTGAAGCTGAGGCAATTGTGGCACGGGGGAACTCCACCTAACGGGCCGACCTCGCAACACCGGAGGCTGCGACTTGGCTGGGAGGTTCCACGCGGTGATGGAGAAGTGGTCTCGAGCTATTTAGGGCCCGCTTGGACTAGGAACGGAAGTTTCCCTGCGCTTCACACGCGCGTTTACCTCTGCTTAAATCCACGGCGGACCACACAGCAAGGATAACTACTGTTGAATGGATCCGGGGCCACGAGAATTATCCGGCTTCAAGGACTAACACCGGCATTTTCGCAACCCAGTCGAGGTCGCGCAGCGTCATCGGACGACGATAACCCCAGCAACACTTGTCTTCCAATCACTGTTACAAATAACATTTATTATTTCTTTGAAAGGATCTCTGGACGAGGTTTCGGGAATCAGGCAGAATTGTGCGCACGTATGCAGCGCCCCGTAGTAGCGGTGGCTGGAGGAATAGCTCCTTGGGAACAGCCGCCGGCAATTGCTGCAGGTTGCAACTTTGTCTACGCATGTTACTGAAGCATCAAGTTTCCAGGCGTCCTGTTGCGGGTAAAGTAAAAAATATAAAGAAAAATGTAGGATGACGGAATGCCCGACCGGTGAAGGCCTCAATTGGGAAGTTGGTCAACCAAGCTCCCATTTCCTTAGCTCGAACGGACTGCCTCAGTCTCCATCTGGGGTTTTGCGACTGGCCGTCCGTCCGTCGGGCCGCATCAACGTGACAGAACAGCCGCACGCACGCACACACACACAGAGCCTAGCTACAGCCACGATTCCACACAACTCGTGGCGCAAGGTAAAACGGTTCCTTTCTTGGGCGTCGGAGGCAGTTAGTAATTCACATGTCAGTGACTGAATAGGACCCGTAGGTAAGATAAGATATCTGTTTAGCCCTCGTCGTGTCATGGATCGCATGCTCTCGCTGTTCATTAGCCCGCTAAAGCGTGACGCCAGCACGACTAAGTGGGCCGCTTGGATCCTTGGCTGCTGAGTGTTCTTGCTGCTCGAGACCCGTAGGCATGGATCAACAGGAATGAGAGCGGAAAGTATCCCAGAGCGGGAGCCGTTTGAGCTGGGAAAGGGAAAGAGAAGAAAAAGAGAGGGAGAGAGAAAGAAAGGAAGAAACGGTGCTTCGCCGGGGGGATGGGCGCCGCGCCCAGTGGACGTCGGTATATGCAGGATTTGTGGTGAAGGTACCAGGTACGGAGGAAACCCCCGGCTTGTGGCCCCCCACACACCCGTTACCAGAAAGGACCATCAGCCGTTCATCAGCGAGAGCCTGGGCCATGCCATGCATTATTGAATGAGCAACTTTGGCTCTGATGATGCTTGACCCGATGGATGAAAGGGTCGCAGCCCGGCTCGTC
>PXOD01001201.1:0-21355 GCA_003012165.1 Paramyrothecium roridum | reverse complement strand
AAAAAAAACAGAAAAAAACAAAAACAAAAAATAGGGCTGGGCGCGAGCGGCCGTTGACGACAAATCATCAAAGCCGTTCCCCCCCCCCCTCTTGGTACTTTTAGCGAGGGGCAGGCGGACAGACAGGGTGACAGGGGTGAGAAAGTGGATGAACGACACGCCCGCCAGTCGACCTCACCAGGATTGGACGCAGCAGATAAACTGGGAACAAGTGGCACCCGGCAGCCAGCACCGACCACCCACCCATCAGGATCAAGGACAAGGCTCAGCCAATCGAGTCTGACCGAAAGCACAAGTGAAGGGCGAGCCCGTTTGCGTGACCTGCATCCATCGTCATCATTCTGGCGAGCAGGCAGCCAGGAGCCAGCAGCGTGGTGCAGCGCAGCCCAACGCAACCGCTGGAGCCCAGCGCGACCCAGCGGCAGCACCAGTACCAGCACCAGCACCAGCACCAACACCAACACCAACACCACCTTTGTTTCAACCCGACCAGTCGGGGCGCCGGCGGTGGATGCAGCAGTCCCAGTCCCAGTCCCAGGACCCATCCCCATCATCAGGCTGCTCAGGCTCAGGCTCCTCCGTCTCTGGGTCAGGCTTTGCTGGTTCAGAGTCAGGGTCAGGGTCAGGCGAGGAGGCCTAGCAGCAGGGCATCCTCCGCTACGCCGACGCCTACGCCAACGCCTATAGGCCCAGGCGCAGGCGCTGGAACAGGAACAGCGCTGGTTGCCACCAACCAGGCCCAACCGCAGCGTGCCACCGGCAGCCCAGCGCCCCACCGCCCAGCCCACCGGCCGCACATCTTTTCTGCCTCTTCGTCGCACCTCGCTCCGCCCCCTCGCCTGTCGTCCTTTTCCTCCTCGTCCTCGTCCTCTTCTTACTCCTCGGCCCAGTCCCCGTCCCAGTTCCAGTCCCAGTCCCAATCCCAGTCACGGTCCCAGCCTCAGACCCCTGTCCCGCCCGACGACTACTCTTTTCCCCTGCCTCTCTCGCCGCCGCCTCCTCTTCCTCCTTCCCTCCCCTCTACTCCTACGATCCCATTCTCTCCGACATCCCCTCCACCTCTTCCACTCACATCGCCTCCGCGCCCTCTGCACCAGCGACATCGACGCCGCCTCACCTCTCCCTACGCACGCATCGTCGCCATGTCGAGACAACCCCGCAACCAGGGCCCCTCGGTGGGTTCTGCCACCACCCGCCAGAACGAGTACTTCGTCCCCCGCGACGGCATCGACCGCGAAGTCATCTCGGCCGACATCTGCCGCTACCTGGGCAATGATGCCCTGGTGCGGCCGGGACACTACGAGGTACGCACTTTGTCGCAAGCCCAATATCAATACCGCAAGAACAAATCGCTCATGCTTCTCGCAGAACCCCCAGACTGGCCAGGTCGTCCAAGGCTATTACATTACCGCCTACAGGAACTTGACAACTGTGAGTTACTCGCGCATGCCTCGGCCCTGGCTGCCGTTCAATCAGCTCCAGGCATCACGCTGACCCCTTATACCCGTCAGGCCATGATTGAGGACTTGAAAGCCGACTCTGCGCGATGGGACAGTGAGCGCCGGGCTCAGACATCGCGCAACACTTCCGGAGGTATCCATGCCTCGAGAGATGCCACTGCTGCTGCTGCGAGACTCTCATCTAACTCACCTGTAGTACAATACCGCTACTCAGAAACACACCAGTCGCGTCAACACCTTGGCCCTACCGACACCGCCTACTCATCCGATCCCTATGCTCGTGACGCCGGCTATGATGGACCCAGATACCCAGGAACTGGTGCCCCAGGTTACACCGGCGCTGCCGGCGGCTACCCTCCTCAGCAGTCGCAGCAAGGTTATGCTCCCGCAAGTGGTGGCGCATATTCAGGTTTCCAGCAACCTCAGCAGTCTCCTCAACCGGACCCTAGATATGCCTCCCCCGCTCAAGCGGGCTCCATGTATCCAGGCGGCCAGGACTCCCCTTACATTGCTACTGGAGCCAACAATCACCGGGCGTATCCTTCTGGTGACCCATATGCTGCCAACAGGATCGGTGCCTCAGCCGCCGGTGGTCAGCAGCCCATTTATGCCACCTCGGCCCCTCCTCAATCTGGATACCCTGCCTCTTCCTTCTCTGCTTCTTACGCTGGCCAGGTCCCTCCTCAAGCTGCCACCCCTTACGCGCAGCCGCACGATCCCTTCTATGGTCGAGGTGCGTACAGAAAGACCGCCTGAATAACCCCCAAGACAGCCCCTCTGATTTTTTAGCGTCCCCAGCAGGCCAGACTACCCAGAACCAGCAAGGTTATCCGGCCCAGGCTCAGCAGGCTCAGCAGCAGCAGCAGTTTGAGACGGCTCCCCACTCGCGTACTTCTGCCTCCACATCAAATACCCAGGCAACATCCAGTGGCCAAAATGCTCGTCGTAGTGACCGGGATAGCGAAAACAGGCATTCCACAGACAGGCACCACCGGGCTGCACGCCGGTAAAGTTCGATTAAAAAAATCCTGGAGCGAACATTCCCATCTGGACATGATCGTCGAAAGACGGCTTTCTCACGGCTCTCTGTGAATCGCCATGCCCCTCTTATGACAGCGCTTGTAAAGGCGCCTTGATTTCTGCATAGTAACTGCGACCCATTGGAGTTCAACTGTTTTTTCTTTTCCGTTCTGGATCGGCGTCACGCACATCTCTTCTGGTTGTTCATTTTCCATGGCTGGCATCTGGATTTTTCTGGCTAATACCACTTCCGGGATTCGCGAATCTGCATTCCACGCACGAGGATTTTTACCTTTCCTAGGATGGATCATGGTCATTTTGGTGACCGACATCAGTTTTCCTGGCCTTTAAGCTCTGATTGGATACACACTCTTCTCACCCACCTGACGCTTGTCGTCCTAAGGGACCCGCCAACATCCGCAGGTTTTGGTCCACGTTAGGACGACTTTTTTTTTCTCTCCCTTGGTAATGCCTTTTTTACCAATCAGCTGGCAATTTGTCAACGATAATGACCATCATGGACGATTCATTCTGCATGTGTCTTTGCCTATGGTTTTCCAGGCGCTGGGTAGGAAAAGAAAGATTATCATGATATACGTCTTGTGGTGGGTTGCTTCATACGCTCTTGCTGCCCGGACCGGCCTTCTGGCGGGGTTTCCTGTTTTTGTCCGGACCTGGTGTTTTCCTTCATTTGCGGTCGTCGAACCATTTCCGGCTGTCATTTCTTTTCGCATTTCATGTCGTTAATAGAATGGTAAGGTCGAGGTCCAAGGGCAGCAAGGTAAGCATTATGAGTTTGTATATATTAGCCGAAGCTCGCGAGAAAGGATATTCCCCATTCCATCATTGTTCGTTCTACTACTTCCGGATCATGCCAGAGGATTGCTTGCTATGTGCCGTGACTAACCCAGAAGCCATGCTTACACAGCTAGCCGTATCTCGCAGGCTCGCTTTGCAATCGGATCGCGTCTTTTGTTTCTGGATTCCTCACTGGTTATCTCGTGGACTGATAATGTACGGCTCTGCCGTTTTCTTAGTCCAGGACTTGCGACATGAGAAGCGGCACTGATCAACTTTCTCCCAACATAGATGAAAGTTACATCATGATCCGGAGGGTAAGCAGGCACGGATTCTATACCATCACTCCCAATGGATCACTCCCAACGACCAGTAGATTATCTGATTCACTTTGATACAACAAACACTGCATCAATACTGGATCCTGGATCAGTCACCATATGACAACACCAGCTGACGATACTATTTATCCACCCTACTATTGGACCGCCAACCCTGCCAACATCGGCATTCCATCATCTGACGAAGCCAACCCGGCCGCCTATCAACAGGGGACCCTAGCAAACCTTGCGGCTACCACTCGGGGAATTTGGGAATTTGGGAATTTATGGTCGATCTGAAAGTATCCATGTTCAAGTATGTTCACTAGGGTGGTGATTTTGGGTTGTCATGTTAGATTACAAGGTAGTCAAATGAGGGATTGCATGATTATTTCGAATATGTGAAATTTGTTCCCCTAGTTTGTGTCTGGCATACACGTATCTGTACTGTCCTATTCATGTCCCAAGTCCTCCGGTGTCAACTGCGCGGTCGACCACCACCTGAACCCAGTCCTTGACATTTCTGCGCATCCCATTTCCCTGCCTTGGTTGGAAGTAGCGTTTGCCTGTTGCTGTGGGCTAGGTAATGTCGGCACACCTCGCGAAAGCGATCGATGTCCTCCGCAGCGATCGAACCCCAATGAGACATTCGATGAGAGGCGGAGCCCAGCTATCTCCTCATAATGCTCTGGCACTTCGCCCACTTCCTCAAAACATTCCACGTTGTCGTTTGCTATCCGCGCGACGAGAACGTAAACAACCGCGTGGTTGCACCCGAAGTACTTGTTTGATTGAGAACCCGTTGGTCCGCGCAGCCGCCGCCACCGACGCGGGGCTCATAGCTGAGACGGCGGACGGGATAGCGCCCCATAGCCGGGGTGCGTGTAGAACGTGGGATGGCGCAAGCCCCGCCCACCCCTTCCCTTCCCTGGCAGCGGGAGGACAACCCCAGAGCTGCTGATGCGTGGTGACGGCAAGGTTGGTGACGGTGCAGAGAAATGTGGCGTCGGTTGGTGTCGTTGCGTGCCGGGACATGGCCGACAGAAGATGGCGATGTGCGGGCAGAACGATTGGGCAGCAGGAGGGGACGCTCCACGACAGAACTCTGTGCCAATGATCGGTCCCATCTGAATGTGTTTGTTGCCGATCCGTAGAGGCAATGGGGCTAGGATAGCGAGTACGAACAATCCCGGAGAAGCCTGGAACGACTCAAGTATAAGCATACCTGCTCTGTCGAAATCATGCCCGCCTGCAGATGGCTACGGCTCGTGTTCTTCCATTCTCCGTTCGTTTCCGAAATTTGCGGACCCAGAGAACAGCACTCTCCATTGACGATGGTTTCCATGAGCATGGTTGACCAAACCTCTCACCCCATCAAGAGATCAGCATGAAGAGGTCCGGTGCGATGATGCATGAGGGCGGCACCGGCCCGCAGAACCCAAAATCTTCCCATTTTGGGAAATGATGAGGCGTCGAAGGTTTGCAGGGACGGGCCGTCTGGCGGTCCACTTGTGCCGAAGGTTTATCGAGGGGAGTCTCCTCGCTTGCCCTCGCAAAGTTTGGCTAGCATTTACTCTTGGGGCTTTTGAACCAACCATTTTAACTCGGATGACTTCCTTTGTCCAGTCAGATTAACTTTCATGGTGCTTACTTACCAGGCTGGCCAAGCCTCTGATGTAAGAAGACTTGGCGGCGGAACCGTTTCTAGGACTTGCAGCCATGGTCCACTCATTCGAAATGGTCGGAACTGGCAAAGGGCGTAATACTGATAGACACAGGCCGAGCCTTGTTCAGCCATAGGGTTACAAGGTAAGAGTTCGCCCGAGGCTGCCCCTATTCAAAACCTCGATCGAGCTGACAAGAGTGAAACATCTCAAGGTTGTGGTCGAGCTCATAAGGTACAGTATACGGACCGAAGAGATAGGAATGAAGTTTACTTTGTGCTTGCGATAATACATAATATAAAATCGACAGAGTGAAGATCTCGACAGCTGAACAATCCATTCTTTTTCAACTCGCATAACCATCAAATAAGTATCTTCTGACCGGCAGGAGTCTCCGGTACACCGGGGCCCACACCGCTCCATGCCGGACGGCCGGGCACTAGCGGGTCACTATTCGCCGGACTGGTAGCGCAGTAAGAAAAAAAGAGAAAAAGAAAAAAAGGTCTATACAGTATCTAATTAAGTATAATGGGTGCAATGGTAGGGCCAGCCACTAGGGGCCAACATCACATAGAATGAGAAGCAACATTCCAAATTTTGGGTATCGAGGGTCGACATTACATTGGTCATCATCGGCACTGGGAAACCAACCCACTTTAACAATTGGGCGCTTCGCATCAGCGGTCCTACAACAAAGCACAGATGAGGTAATGTGGCATGGAATCTTCGTTTTAGAGGTTTGAAGTATGCTCGATATAAGGCAAGGTAGACTCGGGGCTTCTTCACACCCTTTGAGCTGCCTAGGTAAGGTAGCGTTAGTAGGCGCCAATATGAGCGCAACCACGGGACGGTGGACGGTGCAGGATGTTGAGAGACATGACTTCGCTTCCGCTGGTCAGACAAGTGAGTAGAGTCAGAGCCAGTGGATGGGCTTACAGCCGGGCACCTTCGTGACCGCCCAGTGACGGACCGCATCGACACGTCGCCGACTGGACATGTTGCATAGGTAGTCAACTCAAGCTCACACAAAACGTTCCTTTTCACATCCGCCGCCATGGCGCCGCAGGTCACGGATTGGGAGGAATTGCTCTTCGTTTCCGAAAGAAGTTGACGAGACGAAGGGGGGCTTTCAATATACCACGTTCTCAATGGTGGAAGGAGACATGATACACTATGGCGAGTTGTGCCGACCAAAAGCGGACATCTCTTTTCAACAAGACAACGATGCCCTGGCACGGATTTCTGACGAGGTACCGTCAACATACCGACTGTGAGCCTACGCCGGTCAATCTTGGGCTAAAAAGATGGTTAAGGGGGTGGAGAGTCACCAAGTCTTCGTCGGTAAAGCACAGCATAGCGAAGAGGTATCTCAAGCTGTTAGTCGTGGAGGTGTTCCACAATGTGGTATACGTACAATCGACTTGTAGCTTGGAACGGCCATTGGGGATGCGGCAATAGCGTTTGGTCTATGGTTTTGAGCCATTGCGGTCAGTTTTACACTGGGCTGCTTCTTATAATCAGATTGCTTTTTCTATTACTTTGTTGGTACCTGCTCTCAAGCCGTGACATTAGTACAGCTTTCACAAAGCACACTCTCATTACAACCGGATAATGAATCTCTTGCACCAATCTAACTGTCCGACCTCACGAATTAAAACTTCAATGCATGGAGATAGCGCATGTAAACCGAGTACTCATGACATGGTTCAAGTCTGCTCTGGTAACTCAACGTAGTCCCAAAATAGCAATGGGCCACCTTTTGGTGCAGCAGTAGTCACGGCTCTCATTTGTAGGACCAAAGCAATCCATTCGTTGCTCGGTCTCTTAGATATGTGACATGTTGATGGCTTTCGGTTCACTCGATCCTTGACTCCTAGGCCAACCTTTCCTTCTTATATTGCATAGTCTCAACAGTCGCGCATCGTAATGGACGCCTGTTGGTATGCAGCAGGTCCCGAGGCTAATGATTTACTCTCAGCCTACCAGAATGCCAAATTCCTTGAAGAATATGGACTTGGGAAGGATGACACCGATCATTTTGCCGTCAAACTTTTGGGCAGCCCTGTCACCCCTACACTAGTCCAAGGCGTGACTAGCTATACTGTGTTCAGTGATGAGAGAGCTCAGATAGTCCAGTTCCGGCACTCACAGCTGCCAATGAACCCCATCAAGCTTGCCAGACAACCATATGAGCGTTTTGTTCCTGAATGCAGGTCCCAAGGCATGTTCGGCCTAGCCTATGTCTACGTGGCAGATCTTGTACCAGGGCCAGCCTTTTGTCGAATTAACAAGCATTTGTTTTCTCCTAATCCTCAGATGAAAAAACGCTTGCAACAAAATGCGTAAGACTTTACAAGGTTTGATACCCTATTTTTGTTCAAATTTTGTATTTGGCTAATGGGAAGATAGGTTCTTTTCTTCAGCATGGGTCAATAAGCGTGCGCATACACTAGAGCCACGTGCTGGCTTCCGGGACCTTTATTCTGAGATCTTGGACGAAGTCTCACCAGATTTACCTCAACAACTACAACAAAAGCCAGCCAAGATTCACCGTGGGCTACCGGGACTACTCGAGCTGGCTATCCCATGGTTCACCAGCATGATGACCCACTTGTATGAACTCTCCGGCTTTCTTTGCTATTCTCAAATGATATGAATCAATGAATTGTACTTCTGGAGCATGGTTTTCATACATGTTGAAGTCACTGAGTCCAATTCCCATTTAGGAGAATAGTATCTAAGGAGATGAGGCCACTGGTCATACTACAGGCAAGTGATTATGTTTAATTTCCACTTTAGAGTCCAAGAGCAATACTCAGAAAGAGAAGCTAACCATCTTGCTATAGGCATTGTCGACCGGGCCGATGCAAAGGTTGCCCCAATTGGAGTATCGCTCGCGGGCATGGAGATTGTTTTTGGTATTCGAAATAGATTAGGCTGGCACTTTCATCCGAACCATCACTACCTCGGGCAATATATTTTGGTACACATTCTATAGCGAGGCTGGGCTTATATCGAACGGGGATCGAACGGCGAGGCTATTTGGACTTTTTCGAAATAATGGCTCGGAAGAGAAAGAATATCTAGTTGCATATCTTTCAGCATTATGTCTAGTTTGAAATTTATTCTCTATAGTTCTTCTTAGTTTATATGACTGAATTAAATATCTCTCAAGTTCATAATCTATTAATAGCTTTTATAGCGGAATAAATGGCTCAAGCTCTGTAAGTGCCCTGTCGCATATTGTGTTCATTGCAGATAAGACTTTGTTACTATATCGGAGGCTCTGGGTATTATACCTCCCTCCTGCGTCATTTTGTTTAGCTGCATCCTCCTTTGAACATTTTAAATAAGAATCACCTTGCTAAATTAATCAATATAGTGCTCTCATAATAATTGTCATATTAAACTTCAGGCATACCATCGTCATATAGATCACTCCAAGACATAATTTCCTGAAGTCTTTCTTCACTCAGCTTGGCATTAACAAAATGCTCTCTTTGAGGAGTCCTGATCCTGCGATGGACCTCGCCAGCCGTTTCCCAGCCGAAGTATCCAGCCATCCCCCAATCAACAAGGCCAGTAATCTCGCCACGGTCAACTATGCAGTTGGATTCGGTAAAGCCATTATGCATGAAACTCATGTCGGGGTCAGTGATGGCGCTTGAGAAGAGAATGTCTCCTTCCAAGGCATGGATGCGCCCATTGCTGAGAATGTTGGGATCTTCAACAACATGGGAACGAGCCCGGCATCCATTAGTGGGCTTTGCGGTGTGTAGCTGTCCAAGTATCGTTCGTGCCTGCTGCTTGAAGGCTTCCTTTTCGTTTCGAGATAGATACGGCCACGCAACGGTTAAGCTGACCCCTGGTAGCCTTTCTTGGACCAGCACTTGACGACCATTGATCTGAGATGCAGGTAAGCGACTGAGGTATGATGGACGAGGGAGCCAGGGCATAAAGTATCAGTACCTTACCGGCAAAATAAATCCCCGGCACTCTGACATGCTTCAGAACGTTTTTGACAATGGTAATAGCCTGTATTTCAGCCGCATCCACGTACGAATAGTCGATCTCCATACGCTGGGTTTTGCTTGGGTTATGGAGGTGGCTCGACTTGACAATGACAATGCCAAGGGCAAACAAATCGCGGCCGCCTTCAGGCCGGGTGGATCCTTACTGACTCATTGCAGAGATCAACAACAGACGCCCAGTATTGCAGAGCAGCACCGGTATGGGAGTTGGCGTGTTGAGGATCGACGCGAAAGTCGTCCTCTCTTGGGAAGTACCGGCCATAAAATGGGACATCTGCGTAACTGTCGGTGGGAGAGATGTCGTCTGGGTTCGACATGTACGGACTCATCGTGAAACCCAGGCACAAAGATGGACGAGGGGAATGGGAATGCGAGCATGGCGATTGTCAGCTATATTGGCACCCAAATACTGCTATTCCAATAGCTAGACTCACATAGCTGCAAGCATGAGACTTCGGTGAGTTACCTGCGGCGCACTGGACAACATCTGCATGCTAACATGCCTCTCCGGTAACTCGCTTCAGCATTTTTGGAAGCAGAATCTGGGCAAGAAGCACACCCATTAAGGTTGGATAAATGGCATCTGCAGAGCATCATCCATAGATGTCACCAACAGAGCACTCACGCAAGACCTAATCACCAATCATTTATCTCGTCCATCTGCACCACCTGTCGCAGCCACCCCCAGAAGCCCGCCCGTGGTAATTATGAGTCGACGAACCTCAACACAATGCTGGCATATTCCTCAGGCACACGGCACGAGATAGCTACATACCTTAGGCAACGCCCGCTTGCTTCTCATATTTGTTACTGTCAAGCCATATCGTCTTTAGTTTCCAAGAAAGCACGACACTTTTCTCGATATTCCACGACCTAGCATTGACTCCACCCAACATGGCCAAATGATGTTCCGTCTGTGACCAGGGGATCAAGATTATCTGCTGCTGGCACGCATAGCTGTCCTGGTAGCGACAAGACCGCGAATGAGCCCTTTACCACTCTTGCGATGATGGCATCGATCGAGCTCCTCCGCTTCACTCAGCAACTTCGGCTTGATAACAAAAGGTGGGTTTGGGATTTGTTGAACCATCCTACGGTTGCCATGAGGCTAGCTAAAGGCCCCAACATTCCAAGGTCGATTGGAGAGTCGGGAGGGTTGGCCCAGTTGTTTAGGAGGAGGAGCAGCCTTCACTTCATCGCCTCCTCGTCAAAGCGTGATTGCTCCCTCTCATTCGCCTCCGAACGATTCACGAAGAGATTGCGACAGTGTGGTACAGGTGGAATCCTACCCCGCCAGGGATAGTCCGAGCTTTTCATAGGTAAGCCTGTATGTGTTGGTACGACGTCACTGTTGTATTTCCTGGTCTTGACACTCGACTCGTTCTTGCAGACCCCCCTCTTCTCTTCTACATGCTAAATTACCCCGACCTAATACCCCATCGATACCGCTCATCGACTTCATTGTTACCAACGATCCGTTATCCATGTCTGGGCGGTTGTCATCGACCTCATCGAAGCCGTCAAGCTGTCGACATGGCCGCCGCCTCCCAGCACCACATTTGGGGGTTTTCTCCTTTCCCCCTTTCTTCCTTTTGAACGCCAGCCATAGCGAGGCTCAGCCAGCTGAAGGATAGTAAGACGCTTAAACTCGTCGCATACACGCTGTCCTTCGAGATAATGACCCCTTACACCGAAGTGGGCCGGGTTTTTTTCTTCGGGACAATTCGACTCCATGGCTTGAGATGAGACGCAGCAACAAAAGCCCAAGCTGATTTTAGATAGGCTTCTCGGTCCTATCCACTGGAAAGGCCATATGGGAATGGCAGACTACGTTGGAGGAGAATGCCTTGACCGGTGCGCCGTGTCGGCTGCATATCACCGAGACAGCCGCCGAGTTCAAGAAGCACAAAGACCCGATCGACATCTTCTTTCGGAGACTCAAGATCAAGACCCGTGGATACACATGCGAAGAAATATGGTCTTATCGTTGGTAAGCATAAACGGCTTCTTATTTCATGCGGCTTGGAGGCATGCCTATTACAGCCCATGAAGCATATCCAAAGCGTCCTTGCCGACCAGCCATCCCTCCGCTTTGTCCACGCATTTTGCATGAGGGGCACGGCAATAGAGCACTGGATCTTCGGCCAATCAGGCCCGCATAGTTCAGGCGAGCTCTATGTACATCGAGCCAGAAAGGCTGGCGTAGGCTCTTGTCGCGTATGCTACCATGAACGACACGGCAGTAGGACTGGATTCGTCCGTCGAATGGAAGGAGAGCCACGGCTCAATGACTGCCAAGGATGCAGATGGCAGAAACAAGCAGCTGGAGTTGAGCGTATTGCTTGTTAGGCAGCGCGCCGTTGTGTATCGCGGAACGACATGCTTCGTGACGCGGCAAGGCGTGGCTCAGTTCTCCTGGCGTTCCAGCAAGCGGCCGTCGGAAGTGAAGAATTTGAAGCAGGCTTGGGCGCAGGGTATGGACGGTGTTGTAGCGAGCGTGGCACGTCGCGAAATTACGAGCACCGGCGACTTGCGAACGGGCTCGAAACTCTCTAGCAGCGACGAAGCGACGACGCCCCAACAGCCAGAGTCTGCCTTTGGGTATGCGCACCAATCCCACAAAGCCGAGCTAATATAACCAAGCGCGCGAAGATCTTCAGGAGAATCGCGACATGCCCTGTCTTATCATCGTACCGACCGGGCGTGTCGTGAGTGAGTTTGAGTCCATTCTAAAGTTGTTTCAGACACTGCCGGTCGTAGAAACACAGGGTGAGCCCGGGCAGGAGGAATGACAGAGATGAACACAAACTCTACAATTCTTAGGGGGAAGATTTGAAAAACCATCGGACGATTTATTCATTCCTAACCCTACAACATATGAAAACATCAACCGGCCACCCATTATCAAACGCCTAAGGAGGCGCTACTCGACTCCGAACCAGTCCAGTGATAGCTTACCCAAAGTCGTCAGAAGATGGTGAATCGCCTTCGAAGCAACCAAAGTGCAGGTAACGCCGAACCTCGGAGTCAGAAGCCAAAGGGGAGCCAGTGCATGGGCAACTTAGCTGCTGACACCAGGAATACCTTGAACCTCAGAACTCGGTTGAGTAATGTGCTCGAAAACCAGGTTCTGAGACTTCATAAGACACTATGGTTCTCGCCATGCGGAAAATCACAGGGGACTCGACGCTTCTCTTATCGCCGCCGGCCGAGCGCTGGACATGGATGCGTTCCGGCAGCTGCTGGGTGGACTAGCAATCTTGGCTGGGGGTACGAGGAGGGAGACAAGCCTGCTTGAGGCGGCGCTGACCCGTCCCGGCCGCCGGAACTGGACTCGCGTTCTACTGGGCACGCCTCTGTGTTCTTGGCTGTGCTCGCCTGTTCGACGCGGAAGCGGGCTCTGTAGCGGCTAGAGCCATGGTGTCAGCCTGTGCCGGGCTGACGAGATCGGGAATTCGACGCCGTGGCGTGGTGAGCCCATCTCCGTGAAAGCACTTGACAAGCATCTGTGCTGCAGAAGCACGCTTTTCTGGATCGACGTTCCTCATGTCTCGAAGTTCGCTCATAACGCCATCTGCCAAGGAAACCGCCTTTTGGACCTCCTTGGGGTTCCGGAATTTCGCTGATTTACGGCGAAATTCATCCACATTCACCGTCCACAACATGGTGACGAACAGCGACCAGACATCTACTTTGTGTGTCTGTCGCCTCCCGTCGAACATCTCTGGAGCCATGTAAAGTTGGCTGCCAGCCTTGAGCACTGCCCTTTTACCAGCGCGGTCGCAGAAACCGAAATCCCCAAGTTGGTAGATGTACTGGTCTGACTGCTTTGAGTAGAGGATGTTCTCGGGCTTCACGTCCCGGTGCATGATGCCCTCCATTGCTAGAAAATCGAGCGCCTTGAGCATCTGGTGGAAGACGGCGTTGCTGACCTCGATGAGCTGGTCTTTGGAGAGTGAGTTCTTGCTGTCGACTAGAGATTCCAAGGTCCCATCTTTGAGCCCCATGAAAATCTCGATCTCTGGCCCGTTCCAGCCTTGAGACGCAATGTAGTCCACAATGTTTGGCTAGTATCAGTATTAGCCTACGAGCGGGTGAGCTGAGAGAGAAAGTCTGTCTCACTCACATGGTTAATCCTGGAAAGAGTTTCTGCCTCACGCTTCAACGCGTTGTACAATGTCGTGCTACCTGGCGCTTCTGTGGCCCGCTTCACGATCTTCACTGCCATCAGCTCTCCTGTGTCCATATTGGTGGCCTTGTACACGACCCCAAACTGTCCAGATCCGAGCTCTTTTCCTTCTCGATCGTATCTGATTCGGGGTTGTTGGGGTCCCGCGGTATGAGGTCTGGTCTCCCTTCGCGAGGGCAACAAGGTGTCCGCCTCGTTGATGGTTCGAGCTAGGTTAGGATTCTCTTCGAGGGCGGCGCTTTCTCTGTTCTGAACCTTCTCCATCGTGTCGACAGCATCGCCATGCCACACCAATTCAAACTCGAGGAGGTTCTACCTCGCACCTCCAAACCCGATCTGAGTGTTAAGCAGCTGGTTCACGACAACTTTGCGAGGGCGTCCAGGCTCAAATGGTGTCGCGTTGTCACCGAAGACGCGACTTGACCGGCTATTCGATTGGTCATGGAACATGATGACGTTGGTAGGTGAGTCCCTCTCGAACGAGCATTGAATTCTCGCGATGTCTGCGCCTGTTATGAATACATCCCCCATTCGCCCCATTGTCGCGAGGGTAGTACGGCCGCCCACTATCGGATTGACGTGGCCGATATTGATGGCTCGTGTGCCATCTTCCAGCGTCGATACTAGGTGTCCATTAGCCGGATGCTCGACGACTCTCTCAGCTCGTGGGTTGAGAGGGACAAGGGAAAACAAGGCCTGAGGACGGGATTCAGGACAAGACATGGTGGAGGGAAGAGCTACAAATGAGAAAGGTAAGCTGCAAAACGGGTAAGAATGAGTTGCAAAATGGGAAGGATGAAGAATGGAAGAGCGAGCATAGAGACGATACGAGCACGGAAGAGTTGAAGGAAAAGAATTCGCTGCCTGACATGAGACGGATATTTCGCTTTTATCCATCGCCAAAACTACAAACGGCGAGCCGCCGGCCAACCTTCCAGCTCCACCCAACGACGTGCCCTCGCGGTGAGAGGGTCGGGGGTGACTGAAGGAGGCAGAGCCGTTCGCTTTGTGGCAAAGTACGGATCCATCCCTGCGTGTAACCTATTTGATCCACCATGAGCCGAAGCGTTCGGCTTTGCGGTAAGAGGATCATGGGTGAATGGAGGAGAAAGAGCTATAGAATTTGCGGTATAGTTAGTACACACCTGTCCCTTTGTGTAACCCATTTAATCCATGACGGGCCAAAGCTTTTGACTTCCCTTCTCTCTCTTTCCACTCTCCACTTCACTCCCCCTTCTCCAACAAAGGAATTGGGTCTTTTAAGTGACTACATACCTCACATCGCAATAGTAATTGACTCGATTTTTCGGTTCTTCTTCTCTGCTTCATTATCTTGCTTCTCCCGAGTCAAAACGACAAACCGGTCTTCCATGGCATCAATTCGAGGAAATGGGCTGTTGAAGGTGCATGCCGCCCTAGCAGCACTTGTCCAGGACCCGCAACTACTCGATCGTGCAAGAAGGCGGTTCAGCGAATCTCCTCCATACTTTCGCAGCTTGTCTGGCACTACAACTTGCTCCCCCAGCTCCTCTCTACCCGACGAGGAACAGGAACTTCGCGACAAGCGACGGTTCCAATTGATGAGAGATCTTAGGGCATCGTATCCCTCTAATCAATTCAAGGACCAGATCTTCGAGGAATGTCGTTGCATCTTCAAAGAAAGCAGTAGAGATCATTCTTCTCCCCCACCTCCGCCCGGGTGGCTGCCCGGCCCAGAGATCAACATATGCGCCGCCAAGAACGTCAAGAAGCGTTGGATCGACCAGGGCATCTGGAGAGACGAGTGGAACGACAAAAATCCATATGGGGTCAGAGCCCCATATGGGGCGTGGAAGCACGAGGAACCGCTCGAATTAGAGTCCGAATCCGAGACCAATTCGGAGGCAGAAGCCGAATCTGTGTTAACAGAGCGGGGGAAAACAAGACGACCGAAGGGTGACGAAGAGATGAAACGAATTGCAGAACGACGAACCGTGCGAACCCCCGCGCGCGAGGCGTCTCGTCCATATTATCAGTTTTGCCATCAGGTGTCGAAAACGCGCGAACGAATCCAAGACGAATCGAGAGTGGAAGGAGATCCTACCGATGAATCTGTCGATATCAACACGAAGGCTTACGAGCATGTCAAGAACACTTGGATCAAGAGAGGGATCTGGAACGATAAATGGGGAATTCTGCCGGGCATGTCGTGGAAACATGAACATCCTCTTGAGGAGCTGATGGCTGACGATCCTATTCTTGCCCAAACAAACGGGCTAGAGGACCACGGCAGTGGAGCGAGAGAAACACGACCGGGCACTCCTCAGATAAGGCCATCTGGGTCCCCTCAGCCTGTTGGGTCGGGTCATAGCGAAGCGTCGGTTGCCCGGACAGAACGATCTGTGGCCATCAACGAAGTTGATTTACAAAATGCCAATGCCAACGGCTCGTCTCCGGCACCACGGTCACGGCGCCGCCTCACGCAGAGCAGACAGGAATCCTCTGCAGCGGGGCAGCGGCCACTACGAGGCGGGAGAGAGACGTCACGCGGTGGTCGACCAAAAGCACATGCATCTCTTGGGCCAGTCAATCCCTCCAAAGTCTCCAAGGTTCCACGAAAGAGAGCGCCAGTCCCTGCACGACCGCCGAACGTCTCTGGAGAGACATCGTCTGCTCGAATGCCGCCGCGAAGGAGCAAACGCTTACAGCAGGCAAAGCTCAGAACAGGATGAGGTGCCGAGCCGCTTCTACGGATCCGCTCAAGGGCACGGCACGCTCAAGGCCCGGGGGAAGGGGGGATTGTGGCTGGTTGGTCGGAAGTCTGCAGCCTCAAACGAAGCCTCGCGGAGTTGTCCCAAAGACGGGGTTTTGAGTACAACTCGGCAGGGCGACTGGTTCGATGGCGGCTGCTTTTGACAACTGCTTGTAACGTTTCCATGTGGCTGTCGAGATTACAGACGGACCCACTTCGGCGTTGGTCGCGCGGATGGCAAAGCATAGGATAGAGATAAGAGTCCGGCCGAACGTTGACCGTAAGCCTGCCCTGGGGCTTGGAGGGTTTTTGGTCAAAGTTCGCCTTGGCAAGTGTTGAGTGTTTAAGATTTCTTGATCGCATCGATAACAATAAATTGTCCCATTTATGCATAGCTCTCCTGCAGGTTTGTAGGCTTGCCGAAACTTGAGTGATGGGCGTGCTCTAATTTTTAATTGTGCTTGTTATGAAACCGAGTTAGCACTGGGCTTGTCCGGCGTGCACCGGCGGCCCGAGGGAGTTATCTAGTTGGAAAGGCCCGTCTGGAATACTTGTAGCCCACCCACAGAGTAGCTGCCGGACGCCTGGTCCCGCCTCTTGACCGTCGCCTTCCGCTCTGGGCAATAGATGGATCCGACCCGCCCGATCCAGGAGCCGCGCGCGCCCCACTCTTCTCCGCAACCCTGCGGCGCTGGCCATCGGTGGGGGGTCGCCTGGACTCCATGATGTCGGTTCGCGAGTGCCTTATCCGCAGAGAGGGCGGTGTAATGGAAGGAACCCAGGCGAGCTCCACATACATCTAATCGGCGTATTGCTTGGCCTACCATTAGCCAAAGCTCTATCTAACGCCTATGTTGACATGACAACTAACCAGACATGGCGCGAGTAAGTGCGGCGCAGAGGACTAACAATAACAGGCACCAACCGAAATCTGCCACGAGTAACCAACCGTCTGGCAAGCCTTACGATTCCTTGACCAGGCTCTTAGGTCAAGCATCTTCCTCACAAGCAAAGACTCGGGATCGGCCGCCGCCGATACATTAGGTGACATCCCAAGGTCCTAGGATAAGCCGGTCGGATCAGAAAGTGATTGAACGTCGGTATCCACCTTGGAGGGCAACTGGTCGATAGCCGAGCAGATTCTCTTAAAATGATCTGGCATCCAAGTCTCGTAAATATTCCTAGTGAACTTATACGAAGTTCACTTCTCCCTGCCGTCAAGTGCTATGAAAGAAAATTCGTAGATGAGATGGCGATAATATCTGGTATCCTTCCCCTCCTCAATCACGGGATAATAGCCATAGATCCGTACCGAACGGTCATCGTGTGAGATGGAGAAAGAGAGGATCTGTCGGTGGACCTCCTTCTCCCGCTTCACAAGACGAAAGAGCTCGACAATGCCTCGTGCTGCGAGAGCCATGCTATGGGCGTTTTGGCGATCAGCAATACTAAGTGCTACAGCCCCGCACTTTACCTCGCAGGAGAGGAAGGGGAAATGCATATAGTACGTAGCCATGAAAAGAGAAAGATCGCCGGCGAGAAAGTCGCCAATAAATGGCGCCAGCTTGGTAAGCTGATTGTTGGTAAATGCTTCTGGCCGGAACCCGGTGGAGTAATCTGGCTGCGGACGGGTGCCTATCAAGGGGATCGAATTATTCCATCCTTCATTAACGCTCTCCGTTAAGACCCTGAGCTCCTTATTGTAGAGTGACAAAGTCTCCGCCGAAGGGACGAGGAGCCTAGAAACGTCTTGGATGATCCTGGCCTCGTTCCTAACGTGGAAGTTCACGCAAGCTGTCTTGAACACGTCACTGTCGAATATGGTTCCCTGGGGAAGGTCTTGTTCGCCCTCGAGCAGGTCCCGGCCAAGGCGTTTGCTCTCTTCTGCAACACCCTCCTCTGATGTCCCCATGAAAACTCCTTTCGTCATCAGCAGGGTGTCATAGCGTACATCTCGGTACGGGGCGCTTTTCTCTTCGCGTGGCTTCTGATCGCTGGGCGTCGTGGACGTTGCAGAGCATGCGCGCTTCCGTGCCAGTGCGTGGTCCATGTCGGCCTCGAAGAACTTGTGTGGCCATGTACCTTTTCTCACCCAGTAGCCGATTGAGCAGGTTTTCTCGTCGTCGATAGGCCCCACAACCGTTTCATCAGCAGGCAGCGCCGGTCGTGATCTCTTCGCAAGATGTTCAGGCGCAGGATCATGTGTATCTTTGACGGCTCGCTGCCGGCCTTTGCCTCGATCAGGAGGTGCTGTCGATCTCTCTACGTGTTAGCGCCTACTATTTAGAGCAACTTGGCCTGTTTTATTGTTAGCCAAAGCCTACCAGGGCTTCATAGAGCATACCATGGTTGTCCGAGTCGCGAACCCTTTGGGCGGCTCGCTGGGCTCGAGTTTGGACCATGGCGACGAGACCTGGGATTGGGGAGAGAGATGGATATCTTCATATGACCACTAAATGGCGAGAGAGGAGGGATGAGCTCAACGTGAGGTAACACGCCGCACGAAACAATGCACGATGGCCAACAAAGACACGCACACCGGCCCGAGCTCGAAGCACGGCCAACTTTCATCCCTTCAGAGCCAAACATCCTTCGGCGCCCGAGCCCACCGACTGAGACCGTAAGCTTGCGATTCTCATATAAAACAGATTTTACTATCCCGTACGACGATACCTGCTGTGCGTTGTGTTGCCTTGCGTGTGGCTGCTATGGAAGCTATACCGTACGACCAGTTCCGAGACCCCTTTCTTTCTTTTCTTCTCTTTTCTTCTTTCCTTCTTTTTTTCTTCTCCCTTCTCTTTACTTAGGAGCAAAGGTCCAATTGGCCCTCTCAGTGTGAGTAGTGTCAACTGGGAAAAGGAGCAATCGACAGTACAGATTCGAGTTTCTAGCATAGTATTATATGTTCCTGCGAAGTACTTGGGCATAATTACCTACTCTGGACTTTGTGAAGTCCTAAGCCTATAGCGGTTTCAGCCTCTAGGTATAAACAATTCCAGCTATCGGATGTTTCCCTCGGCCATTTCCTACTCACTTCGTTCTTGCACACCACACGACCACACGCAACAAGACAACTCACTCAAACAACGCGCCCGACACGTGTGCGGCTGCGTCTTCCCAAAACTCAACACAACGCTCTCTTAAGTCGAACGGTTGCGCATCTAGAAAGGAATGAATCCGGCACTGTGTTTACTAATTAGCCACCAAGCTAATCATGCACTGACGAATTAAACTGCCGACCTAAATCATTGTATACACCTTCGAGATCTGCTAGCATTTACCCATCTGTCCGCTCCAAGCAACCACATATGGCAGAATCGCCGGCTCATGTTGTCGTTACTGTGAAAAGGAATACTTCTGCGTGGGAAGAGGCCTGGGAATATCCATCAAAAATAATTACAAAAGTCTTGAACCGCCTAAAATACGACCGGCTTATCTCGCCAGATGATGTTTACGATAGCTCCGATTGCCGTCGCACAGCGGTCGAGCGGTGGGACCCGATGATATTCATTGTCTGCGATCTATTCAAAACTGACTACAACTGTCAAGATGCGCATCTGGATGGCATGAACGAATTGCCCGTTCAGCCCGTTCGTATTTGCCCAGGCAGCAACCATGATATCATCAAGGCAAAGGAGCCACAACTAATCGATCAGGTGGGCCATCAGATCAGGGACATTCACGGCATGCATGGTTGCGATAGCGCCCCACCGTATAGGTTTGATCATGCTAACGGTAAATATCCTGTGTATAACAATCCACGGTCACTGGTACATAAATAACCCAGTATCCTCACGACCCTCTAAGGGAGGCTATGAGGTTGAGGCATGTATCATCTGACCATAGCCCATCAATCTTACGCCCCTAGCCCAGTCGCTCCTTGTGTCAGGAGTTGGCAGACTGTGCACAGTACAGAATCCGAACGTCACCTGTAGAAATCGGGTTCGGGTCACCGATAGGATGCTGCACTCCAGGATATGCCTGTTGTAAACCGATCCCGGATGATTGTGCGGCATTTGCGACAGCGTTGCCGGACCAAAGTACACATCGGCTTTCAGTGATAAAGAGTTTTGGTCCTGACTATTGCTGCTGTGTTGCGCCGTTTGGCTCACCTAATCTTCCACCTTCTTGAATCATCGCAAAGCCCTAGATTTTGGCGCATTATGTTCCAGAGTTGAGTGACAAGCTTCAAGCAGGAGCTAGTAGTCGAATGGGCTGAAGGTATGTGAAATCTGCACGTGAAGGGGACCAGAGCTGAAGGGATTATGATCGGATTGGGGGACTGGATGCTAGGGAAGCCAGCCATGTCAGATCGATGTACTTTGATTAGAAAGTATTGGCCCATTGGTAGGGACAATTTGGTCAACATGTAGTAATATCCAATGTAATGTCTTCGGTTCCATGTGTCAATCGCAATAATGAACGTCGATACCGTGGCGAAGAAAGTAGAGATATGTATAGGGGAGTATCTACAGCACCCCGTCAAGTAATGAAGAGAGACGGTCTCACTTGCAACCAAAAGTGCATGCTTTGGTGATTTACAGCCACGAACAGGGCCGGACCGTACATTAGGCTTATCAACAACCGCCCAAATACCAGCTGATGGCGGCCTGTGACAAGTACATCTGCGCAGCAGATCCAAAAGGCCGGATGATACCGAGCTAGGTGATTACTCGTCTCCTGTGAATATGAGATGGATCGGTGATCTTGGTTTGAAACCGAGCATCGCAGGCATAGCTGTTTGCGAGCTGTGGATGTGAACTTGGACGGGCTGGACGCTTGGCGTGGGGCGAAGTTCTCAGAACAGCGGCAAGTATTCTCTCACTAGGAAGCGGGATCTTTCTAACCCTTAAGGACACTTGCGTGAGGGTCAAATCAATAAGAAGGATAGAGTTGAAGATCCGTGGTGCCCCATTGACAATGGAAAAGTGATTGCGCGGATAGAAGGCCCTTGACAGAACTGCATAGGAAGAGCTTGATCTATATTGCCTACAGAGTTCTGCGTGAGAGACTCCGTGTGAGAGGTTCTGCTCAAGCGGCCCTGCTCAGACGATCCTGCGTAGGTTACATGGCTTAGGCTCAGAAGATTCAAGCCTGCCCGGTTGCATTGTCCTCAAATGCAGTGCAACGTTTCCAACTTCA
>PXOD01001197.1:0-13279 GCA_003012165.1 Paramyrothecium roridum | reverse complement strand
GGGGGGAAATACTTTGCATCCGCATGCGGCAAGCAGGACTCGGTAGATACTATTTCAGAATGAGAATCGCCATATATGCTGCGCTTATACTAGAGTTTGCTGAGAATATCTACATTATTTCGAGCCGCCATTGCACCACCCCCCCCACCCTCCCCTTACTCCCTCTTACAGCCTGCTCCTCTCCCCTAGATATGTGCCTCCCAGCTTCAGCATCTCCGTCGCCTCCTGCACCATCTCGGCCACAATCTCGCCGGCCGGCTGCACGCGCGGGATGGCGCCGGCGACCTGGCCCATGAGGTGCGGGGGGTCGACGTCGTTGCCCTGGTCAAAGTCGTGCTCGATCGGGGTGACGCCCTTGTCGCACAGGGCCTTGATCTCGTCGGGCCGGGCGTGCCAGCCGCGGATGTAGTCGTTGGTCTTCATGCGCAGCGGGCGGCCCGACAGCACGAGGGTGCGCTCGGTGCCGTCAAAGTCGCACGAGACGACGGCCTGCTTGTGCTCCTCGCTGCAGCCGGCCTCGGTGGCGGCGACGAAGCGCGTGCCCACCCAGACGGCGACGGCGCCCTGCATCAGCGAGCTGGCGAGGCCGCGGCCGTTGCTGATGCCGCCCGCGGCGACGACGAGCGCCGGCGAGCCCTTGAGCATGGGCGGCTTGTACCTGCGCGCGACGTCGACGACGGCCGGGATCAGGATCGAGTTGGCAATGTCGCCCGTGTGGCCGCCGCCCTCGCCGCCCTGGGCGCAGACGATGTCGACGCCCAGATCCAGCGCTTTAACGGCGTGCTTTGGGTGGCCGACCATGTTCATGACGAGGATGCCGTTCTTGTGCAGCTTGTCGATGATGTGCTTGGGCGGGACGCCCACGGCGCTGACGAATAGCCTGGCGCCGCTCTCGATGGTGATGTCGATGAGCTCCTCGAGCTTGCCGCCCGTGTAGTCGTGGTTCGTCTTGCGCGCGTTGCCGCCGACCTGGGGCAGCGCGAGGTCAACGCCGAACGGCAGGTCCGGGCGCTTGAAGTTGGCCTTCATCTCGGCCACGATGTCGCGGAGCTGGTTGGGCGTGTACATGAAGCCGCCGATGACGCCCAGGCCGCCGGCGTTGGACACGGCCGCCGCGAGGGGCCCGCCCGACGTCCGCGCCATGCCGGCGAGGATGACGGGGTGCTCGATGCCCAGCAGCGTCGTGAGCGGCGTCGTGATGGGTGCCATTGTGAATGTGCCTGGACAAATGTGTAGTCGAGCCTTTGTTGTTGCGTCCGCCGACTCGGGCTGAATCCAATGAGACAATATCCAAACCTGTAGACTTGTAAACAGAATGCTCAGCTACCAACGTCGATCATATATTTATTCCACCGGGGACCGCGAGCCGTCCATTAAATGGTCAGCAAACGCCGTTACAGCCTCGGAACCCAGCACCCTGATGTACTGGTGGCTGGGCGCCTGTAGGCCGAACCGCCACTGGGGGGGGAACGCGGGGAAGGGGTTTTGCGGGGGTCGTCTCCAACGCGCCGAGGCACTGCCCTGTAGGGTCACCAGCTCGCCGGACCAATTGTCCCCCCCTCGCTGGCTCATGACGGGGGGGTGATGCTAGGGCGGCTTCGATTGGTAGCACGAAACCCGTTTGTACCAGATGCTCAACAAGCCTGTAATGAAAGATAAAAAGTAAATGGCCGTGTCTATACATTATTCGAATTGCAGCGCTTGCCAACAAGGACGCCTCCATGGTATCATACTCCGCTTATACATGGCCCAAGCAGCCGTTATACGTACATGTCTCATAATGCCAATAGTAACAGTACAGCGCCGACGGGTCGCCCTTCGCCTGCACTAGGCTAAGCTTTCGTCGCGCAAGGCCCCTGATCACAGTACAGTGCATTCTTTGTTTCACCCGAAATACGGTAATCGAGCCGGGATGAATGCGGAGGAATCCGGTGGTTCCGCATCGTCGTTGGGGGTGGCTCCTGGTTGTGTTTCGTCGTCGTTGTTTCGGCCGCCGTCGTGCTCCAAGTCACCTTGCGTGACCGGTAATTGCGCCGCCGGGGGTCCCGGTTCGCTATATGCAGGTTCTGGCGGCGGTTCCAGTGTCGCTGATGGGCCTGATACACCGAGCCCCCTCTGGACCGCTAGTTGCGCGGCCGCTTGCTTCTTTCTAGCAATCTCGTCGTCCTCTTCTAGCCGTAGTCTGTCTTCTTCCATTGCCAAGTCCTCGAGTGACGACACATGCTCGGGGCGCGGCGTGGAAGGCTGTGAAAAGGATGTTCGCTCGTGCACTGGTGAATCTCCTGATGTCGTCGAGCCAAGCGTGGTTCTCGAGACGGTCCTTGACCCAAAAGCACCCACGGGCCGCTTCCCCTTGCCGCTGCGAGATCTGCCACTGCTGCGGTCGTCCTTTCGAATCATATCGTAGGTGACGTCGTCGTCCAGCGGAACGGCGTCCTCCTCTCCCTCGCCGTCGCTTGGGAACAGGTCGCCTCGCGAGCGGTACGAATCTGATGTGTCCCCGGAACCGGTCGTGCCGCTGCGCTTCCGTCCTACGGGGAGGTCGCCGTAGTCGGCGTGGGTGCTTGGTCCCAGTAGCGGCTCTACCTCGCCCGCTCCGTGTCGTCCTGGGTGGTCCTGCAGGTCCGCCGCGCTGGGCTTGTAGCGCAGAGTGCCGCCCATCTTCCAGGGCAGCTTGCCGAGGAAACCGATGGGCTGGGTGCTCGGGATGATGGTGGGATCCTGCTCGTTCGTCTTCCTCCTCGCGCCTCTGGTGCCGTAGCTCATGCCCCTCTTCCTGCGCGGCTGCTCCGTCGTCTCGGCGGCGTGCTTCCTGGAGCTGCCCGTCCCGGCCAGCAGGCGGTCCCAGTCCTCGCCGCCCCAGTTGCCCAGCAGGCCGCCGTTGCCGCCGCGCTCCTCGTCCTCATACCAGTCGTCGTAGAAGTCGAAGCTGTACTCGGCCTGCATGCGCTCACGCTCGCGGCGGCGGCGCAGGCGCTCCTCCGGGTCGCCGAGGCAGACGGCGGTGCATTGCTGCAGCGAGTCGGCGACGGAGCCGAAGCACGGGTTGATGTAGTTGTGCTGGAACGACCAGATGCCGGCGGCGGCGTTCTCGGTGACGGCCTCGGCGTCGTGGGCGATCTGATTCCAGCGCTGTCGGAGCCGCGGGTCCTCGAGGAAAGCCATCGTTGGTCGCTTGTCGAGAGATCAAGAATTGGAAAGGCTGGGCTGGGGTTTGGGGGCCCCGGAGCTTTGCAGGCAGGTTAGTGATGCTGAGGTGGCACGTGCGGGCCGCTCCATTTACAGGGCGTCAATTCGGGCGGGTAGCGTAGCGGCAGTTGGCACTTGTACCACGCGGTGGCTTGAGAATAACGTCACCGCCGCCGACCTGCGCTGCGTGCTGCGTTAGACAGGCGGACCGCCTAGGCTGGGACGAAATATGTGTAAATTGCAGATAAGACCGCTTGTAAGGCTATGGTGAGAATCAACATTATAAAGAGTGACAGGAGGAGCCTCTCAATCTTTCGCGCGGCGCATTCGACATGAGCTTAATGCGAGGTTCCGCTACTCGGTAGATTGCGCTGCATTCCTGGGCGCCGGTGCATATTCAATAACCCGTAATGCAAACCTTCACTCAACAAACACCCTCCCTACAGCGCCCTGGGCTGCCGCCACCTGTAGGCGCGGGATGCATCATTTCCAGCTTCTTCGTCGATCAGGTCCTGGGTATTCGCATGTTTGCCAGCACGCGAGCCAGAAGTTCTTGTCTCGTAGCCGTGTCACCGGGGAATAAGCTCCTCTACTGTCGTTAGCATCACGCTCCGCTCAGGACACGAAAACTCACAGCCGACAACCACCGCCTCATCTCTTCCTGTGTCCAGGTTTCGGGGTTGCCCGTGGGGTCTGCCTCAGCTGGAAACATGTCGGTGCCCCAGATGCTCCAAGCAGCCGCCGCAGCTACGACGCCACTGAAGGCTGGTTCCGGTCAGCATCTTACTGAGTCTTGATGAGACGTGCGTCTTACCGAGCAGAAGGTTCTATGAGGCGTGTCAGCTTTTGTATGAGATTTGCTTCGGACCCCTTACCTTTGACTTCATCATGTTGTCCAGAGGCGTCGGCATTGTGAAATATTGACTTTGTTGAGAGCTTCTGGTGAATTGCAGTCCTGATATCTGGTTTGTAAGGTGGTGTAGATGTGAAAGGACAGCCGGCGATTTGGTAAAGAAATAATGAATGAAAAGGACAGATCAAGTCCTAGAACGGCGTCTAATCAATCGATTTACGTGAAGCTCGCTCACGACTCTGGTGACGCGGCCGCCACAGTGTCTCTTCAGGCCTGTGGCTAGTGACTGGTTTCGAGTGGCGCGTGGCCCCACAACCCCCCCAGCATCCCACCTTGTGGGTCCGACATTTTTTTCTGTCTTATCTTTTCTAATCGCAGGCTGGGGACCATAATTTTTCTTTCTGATATCGGTCTGAGCATTTGCGAGAGGACAGGATCTCAACACCTCGACTCGTCCTTTGTCTAGACACGCTCCCTCACAATGGACTTCACACTCAACAAGAAGCGCAAGCGCAAGTCTGCCGACCCTGCTGTCGACGCAGCCGCGACTTCGAAAAAGACCAAGAAGATCAAGAACCCCACCCCCAAGGTGCAGCCCGAGGAGGAGGAAGAGGTCGACGAGGTTGCCAGCGACGAGAGCGACGCTGTCGCAGACGAAGTCGAGGACAAGTCTGCTGAGGAAGACGTCGAGAATGGCGCCGAGGTGGATGGCGAGGACAAGGACGATGACAAGAATGAGGACGACGAAGACGACGAGGCTGGCGACGAACTGCCTGCGAGCAGTGGCCCCCTCCTCCCTCCTTCGACCGACTCGCAACTGTTCGAGGAACTCAACCTCTCGGAAAAGACCATGAAGTCCATCAAGGAGATGGGCTTCGAGAAGATGACCAACATTCAGCGCCATGTAAGTCATTTTCGGCCCTTGGCCCGTTAAGCCTTCACTAACGTTTCGCAGGCGATCCCACCTCTGCTCGCAGGCAAGGACGTGCTCGGTGCGGCCAAGACCGGTTCCGGAAAGACGCTGGCGTTCCTCATCCCCGCCATCGAGATCCTCAGCTCGCTGCGCTTCAAGCCCCGAAACGGCACCGGTGTCATCGTCGTCTCGCCCACCCGAGAGCTGGCGCTGCAGATCTTTGGCGTTGCCCGCGAGCTGATGAAGCACCACTCGCAAACATACGGCATCGTCATTGGTGGCGCCAACCGAAGGGCCGAGGCCGAGAAGCTCTCCAAGGGCGTCAACCTGCTGATTGCCACGCCCGGACGGCTGCTGGACCATCTCCTCAACACCCCATTCGTCTTTAAGAACCTCAAGTCGTTGATTATCGACGAGGCGGATCGTATTCTGGAGGTTGGTTTCGAAGACGAGATCAGGCAGATTGTCAAGGTCCTGTCCAACGAGGACCGACAGACGATGCTCTTTTCCGCGACGCAAACCACCAAAGTTGGTATGTAGACCTATTTCCACTCGTGTCAACAGTCCTAACCATTCGCAGAGGATCTTGCGAGAATCTCGCTGCGACCCGGCCCCCTCTACATCAACGTCGATGAGGAGAAGCAGTTCAGCACGGTGGACGGCCTGGAGCAGGGATACGTGCTCTGCGATGCCGACAAGCGCTTCATCCTGCTCTTCTCGTTCCTGAGGAGGATGCAGGCCAAGAAGAAGAAGGTCATTGTCTTTTTCAGCAGCTGCAACTCCGTCAAGTACTACGCGGAGCTGCTCAACTACATTGACTGCCCAGTCCTGGATCTGCACGGCAAGCAGAAGCAGCAGAAGCGTACCAACACCTTCTTCGAGTTCAGCAACGCGGAGCACGGCATCCTCATCTGTACGGATGTGGCCGCTCGTGGTCTTGATGTGAGTGTCCCAAGTCTCCGGTTGGCTTCCGAAACTAACACTGTCAGATCCCTGCCGTCGATTTCATCGTCCAGTTCGACCCTCCTGACAACGCCAAGGACTACATCCACCGCGTTGGTCGTACCGCTCGAGGCACCGACACCAAGGGCCGAAGTCTCATGTTCCTGCAGCCAAACGAGGTCGGCTTCCTCAGCCACCTCAAGGCCGCGCGCGTGCCCGTCGTCGAGTTCGAGTTCCCTTCCAAGAAGATTGTCAACGTGCAGTCGCAGCTGGAGAAGCTCATCGGCAAGAACTACTACCTGCAGCAGAGCGCCAAGGAGGCGTTCAAGTCGTACCTCCACGCCTACGCGAGCCACAGCTTGCGGTCCGTCTACGACGTGAACAAGCTAGACCTCGCCAAGGTAGCCAAGAGCTTCGGCTTCACGACGCCGCCGCGCGTTGACATTCAGCTGGGGCAGTCGATGAGCAGGGACAAGGTCCAGGGCAGGCGGGCGTATGGAAGCCAGCCGAGGCAAGGTAGCGGGTTCAAGAACAAGAGAAGAATGTAAAATGGCGAAGGAAGTTATTGTAGATGCATAATTCGCGTTAAGGCGTATGGTATTCATTCCGGTGGGAATTGATTTTGTCGGCAATTTGAGCTCCTTCGCAAAGATGTGCGTGACCAGTCAAAGTCGTGGTTTAGCTTGTGTGTAATGTGACTGTAACAGTGCTCATACTTGCAGCCTGTTGGGGTCAACGTACACCAATTAAAGAGCAATAAACAATGAAAACCCAATGAAATTCAGACCTTAACCATTCTTTTAAAAACCGAGCAGATTTGTCGAATTGATGTTGACGCTCGGTGTCGCATTGCTATAGGGTAGGCAACCCATGTAAGTGCATTCGGGACGCTTGGCAGACGCGAGGTGCTGGGTCAGCTTCGTAAGCTTCACGAGTAGGAAGGTTTCACGGTACACAAGACGTACACGTCCGGAAAGCTCATTCGCTTACTTCCTCACTCATTCAAACTGAGGCTGAAGCTCCAATTTCTTTTGTGCATCGACTATCGAGCCAGAATTGTAGCGTTGGTGCTTTAGCATAAGCAGTGTGACGGAGAGCCGCTCAGCATCGGCAGCTTCGGCAGGACGCAATGGAAGCCCACAATGCCGCCGTTTCGGCCATCGGGGCTCGGGTCAAGCAGTTTTACGACCGCAAGAAGCCATTCCGGATCTACCATGGCTCCACCAACAGTACGCGCCGCTCCCAGCGCAACGCGGACAACACCATCGACACCAGCGGCCTGAACCATGTGCTGTCCGTAGACACGGCAACCAAGACGGCCCTCGTTGAGCCCAACGTCGGCATGGGCAAGCTGCTCGAGGAGGCCACGCGCCATGGCCTGGTGCCACTCGTGGTCATGGAGTTTCCCGGCATCACCGTCGGCGGTGGCTTTTCTGGCACATCGGGCGAGAGCAGCTCGTTCCGCCATGGCGCCTTCGACAGCACCGTCAATTCCATCGAGATCGTCCTACCCAACGGCACCATCACCAAGGCGTCCAAAACAGAGAGGCAGGACCTCTTCTGGGGCGCTGCGTCGGCCTTTGGTACGCTCGGCGTTGTGACGCTGCTGGAGGTCCAGTTGCGCGACGCGGCAAAGTACGTGCAGCTGACATACCGCCTTGCCAACACTGCCGCCGATGCCCTGGAGGTCACCAAGGAGGAGTGCGCCAGGGCCGAAAACGACTATGTGGACGGCATCGTGTATTCCATGGACGCGACAATCATCTGCTCGGGACGCCTCACGGATGAGCTGCCCACAGACAAAAAGCCATGCCAGTTCCGCCGCCGAAGCGACCCCTGGTTCTACCTGCACGTGGAGAAGGTCCAGAAGCAGCTGAAGAAGAAGCCGGGAAGCACAGAAACGGACTACATCCCGCTGGCCGATTACATCTTCCGCTGGGACCGCGGCGGCTTCTTCGTGGCAAAGTACGCCTTCAAGTACTTCATCACTCCCTTCAACCGCATCACCCGGTATATCCTCGACCCACTTCTGCACACCGGCCGGATGTACCAGGCCATGCACAAGAGCGGCTTGCAGGACTTCTACATCGTGCAGGACGTGGGCGTGCCATTTGACAAGCACGTCGAGTTCCAGGGCTGGCTGGACAAGGAATTCGGCATTTACCCGCTGTGGCTGTGCCCGCTGCGGGTGCAGCGCGACGACCCGGACTCGGGCCACGGCCTCCACTCCGAGTTCTGCAAGCCCAACCTGCCGATGCTCATGAACTTTGGCGTCTGGGGCCCTGTGCCGGGTAGTCGCCGTGAGGTGGTGCGGCAGAACCGGGCGCTCGAGCACAAGGTGCAGGAGTGCGGCGGCAAGAAGTGGCTGTATGCGCAGGCTTTCTACACCGAGGACGAGTTCTGGGCGCACTACGACCGCACGTCCTACGACGCCCTGAGGATCAAGTACAAGGCGTCGCATCTGCCCACCGTCTACGACAAGGTCAAGGTCGACGTCGATGCCGAGGAGGCGGCTGCCCGGGCCACCTTCAAGGCTCGCGTCAAGAATCGCGCGTTTGCCGTGTGGCCGGTGCGCGGAGTGTACGGCGTGTTCAGGACGGTGCTGGGCGGAGACTACCTGCTGCAGAAGCGGGAAAAGACGACTCCTACGAGCGAAAAGCCATTGACTTCGTAGACGATAGATCATGGAGCGGAGGAATACAGGTGGGCTGCGACATGTGCAGGCCATGTAGAATGTACAATAGAATGGCTTAATAAGACGGGCTACCGGGATGGAACAAGGCAGGCGCAATCACTACACCTCGCTTCTATTTCGCACAATTTCGTATGTACCTTGTTTTGGCTCTTTTCATTCATCGTCAGATAATAATAACGGGTTCCGCATCGTAACGTCTAATACCACTTCAGCCAGCTAAACGAGCGACCACAACCACTACGACTTCAACCCCACCGCCTGTTTTCCTTGTTCCACCTTTTTCTGCGACTTTTCCGGTTCCTTTGCCATGTATGCCACCAACCCAAGGAACAGGAGCACGCCTCCCGCAGCCCGCATCCTGGACACACATTAGCCACGTCAACACGGAGGGTCCAGAGCCCTTACCTGTTCCTGCGGATGGCATCCACACCTCCAGGGTTCTGTGGTGGCGGCGTTTGCCCGTACGGACCGCCGAGGTCGTTGGTGTTCTTGTCGTGCGTGAGGAAACGGGTCTGCACCGGCCGGACAAGTGGGGCACGGGCGGACCGGAGGCCGGCCCGGATGGCCATTTGGGATGTGCGCATTACAGACATGGCGGCAGTTACTGTGTCGTACTTTGCAGGAGTATGTTGAAGAGAATGAGAATCGATTGATTGGAGAATGGCCGCTTCAAGCTTCGAGTATATGCTTTTAGGGATTCTCGTCAATGTCATGCATCAGGGTCATGATGCGGGGATGACGTCTGGACTTTTCGAGTGGCGTACCCTTGCACGCAACGGCTACTAAAATCAGCGGGTCACGATGCGGCAAGCTTTACTGAAGAGAAATAATATGTGCCATTGGCGCATCCCCGCGTGGGGAACTATGCGGGTCATCACTACAGCTCATCTTGATCCCAGTCCTCATCTCCGTCGATTGCATGCCCGCCCAGTACGGTGATCTTGTCCACCACAACGCCGGCCTTCTCCAGGCTTGCGAAACCCTCCGTGACCGAGGTTTGCAGCTTGTTGCCTATGTACTGGAAAGTAATTTCCGTCCTATTTGGGCCTCCGTCAAGGCTCACACCATCGTCAAGGTAGAGCGTCCCGCGGGCCGACCCGTCCAGTCCGGGAGCGACTAGCAGCTCGAACCCGTTCTTGCGCAGCTCCGTGGTAGTGTTGGCGCCGGTGGTACGCAAAGGAACCACACAACCGCCGCGGATGTGAAGTGGAATTCTGTCATATGCTACGTCCTTGAATTCGACCCAGTCGCCCCGTCCACGGATGGGCTTCTGAGTTTCAAGGTCATAGAAGATGTCGTCAGGGAGATACGCACGAACACTCGTGGTATCACCCTGGGTCACCGGAGACACCAGAATGCAGTCGCCATAGAAGTACTGTAGATCAACGCCGAAAGACTTTTGCTCACGTGGATACAAATACCAAACGGGGTTGATGGATGGTGTGCCGTCCTTGGACTGTGTGTGCAACGCGGTGTAGAAGTAATCCAGCAGCCTGTAGCGCAGGTTGATGGCATATTTGGCGGCATCTGCGACGAGTGGCCATTGGTAAAACTCCTGAGGTCGTGAGCCGTGGTCGGCATGGTTACGGTAGAAAGGCTGGAAGGCTCCCAACGTAGCCCATCGCGCGCACAGCTTTTCGTTCGTAGAACCCAAAAAGCCACAGACCTAGACAGTCAGCTTTGCCTCGACTCTAAGATGGCTGACTCACATCACTTCCTACCATAGGCACCTGGAAGACTGACGCGAAGCCAAGCATGCCCGAAATTGATGCTCGGCTGACTCTGTTAGCTATATTCCCGGGCATGACGATAGAACTTACTAGTGATCCCATCGGGAGACATTATCACCCAGCCACTTTGCGACATAGCGGCCAGCACCAGCAAATGTACTCCTCGTAACGACAAATGGACGCAATCCCGCGCGACGGTTGAGCATTGCTTCTCTGGTGAAAAGACTCATGGCTAGAGTTTGTCAGCACAGGTAGGCCTCAACAAATGCAAAAGGTAGTGATGATGAAACATGATTACTCACTTGTGCCGTATATGTTGTGCGTATCGTATTCCCACAGTCCGTTTGCGTGCTGCAACTCGGTGCTCATGGTCCGGCTACCCAGGGCAGCACCTGGAGCGTGGTTGCGAATCTTGTAAGGCGGTGCAGCTAGGTCATCGCCTTCGTGGTCAACTCTCACGTGGGCAGCGGCTGGATGCAAGGACTTGACGCTGGTATCGCGCGCTTTGAGTTCTGCAGGAGGTCCAAGAGGCTGCTGCTCTGCACCCTGGTTCACATCGTGGGAGGTTGACTTGTCTTGAACTGTGCTTGGAAATCCTGGGATATGACGAGGGGGCTCACGCAGAGGTGGAGGACGAGGGGGAAAGCCCATTCTCTGAGCCTCGCGCTCCGGATCAGAGCACGGATAGTTGCACATATTAGCAGGCTCGTTCATATCGATCCTACGCCGATTAGTCGGAGGCCCCTAACCGCAGTGCTACACTTACCAGACACCATCTATATCCACACCACTTTCGGGACTGAACGTTTCTTGAAACCTTTCGATCCAATATTCCGAGGCGTTGGGATGCGTCCAGTCGGGCCAGACAGTAACTCCCTGCACCTCTGGTTAGCCTAAGCCGATGAAGCACTGTGGACGGCATACCGGCCACACGACACCACGGTAGGGTGAAGTGGAATCCTTGTCCTTCATGAAAATGTCAAGTTCCATGCCACGCGTATACGGCCGATAATCGTATTGAGCAATGGCAGGATCCACCATCATGATATAATGCTGTTGGCGTTTGTGCAAGTAGTCGACCAGATGCTGCATACGAGGAACCGAAAACCTGTCTGGATCCAAGGAAAAGGTGCGGCGACGGTCCATGTAGTCAATGTCGGTCCACATCGTCCTAGTCTCGTCAGCGGTTGATCCCTCCATGGAGGTAGCACATACTCTAGCGGAATACCGGCGGCTGAATAGTTGTGGACAACTTCAGCAACATGGAACCAATCTTGATACCCAAATTTGCATTGGTGAAACTGACGCAATTAGCTTTGCTCATTCAATCTTAGGGTTCCCTTACACCCAAACTCCAGTATGGCACGAGGGCAGGCGTGCCGATGAGCTCAGCGTACTGCCTTGAGACGTCCAGCGGACCCGGACCAGCCAGGAAGTAAAAGTCCAAAACTCCTCCAATAGTGTTGTATTCCAGGAAATGCCTCCCGTCACCATCTTTGTCCAGCTTGACATCCATGCCATTGGAGTTCATGAGAAGGACGCCGTGCGTGCCACCCAGACGGTGCTCAAAATAAACGGGATGTGACCCGTACAGGTTGTTCCGGTAAGGCACGGCACCCGAGTCCCGGGCCCAAAACGTTCTAACATAGTCCTTGTTGAATAGTCTGAACGGGTCGGTGTGTTCTCCAAGACCGTAGAGGTTGGGGTCAGTAGGCAGCCATGTCTTTAGCCGCAGATACTGGCGCTCAAAGATGAATTCGGTGCCCGCCGTATCGAAAAGTACCTCACCTGTATCCCGTCGCTGCACACGGAATGCAAAAGGATTCTCCTTGTAAGAGAAAAGGAGGAGAGGCTCGGAGTCGGAGTCTGGATCTAGGACGGACTGAGCTGGACGAGGGAAAATGTAATCTGGAACTTGATAGCGATCCTCTCTGCGGTCCTGAATCAAGACATGCACTCTTGAGTCTGGGGAGGTCAATCTACGACATCCCTTTCAATGAGAAAGTCTGGACACCTACCAGTCTGATACTCAACTAGGAGCTTAAGCAACGGGACATCCGGCCCAAAGATGGCGCAGCCGTTGCCGACAAGGTCTAGATCGGCCTCAAGCTTCCATTTCCCTTGAACAACGTTCTGGACGGTATACCCGCGACAAGCAGAGTAATCTACAGCCGCTTCAAGCGCGCAGGAGATGGGAGCAAAGGCCGCGGCAAGGGTGACGACGATGCCGCGGGGATGCATGGCTGCAGGTCGAGGTGCAGTGGACGCCTTCTCCCAGGGTTTGATGAGCACAGCACAGCTATATCCAACAAAAGAAATGAAATCTATGTGAGCCTCGGTGCAAAGCAAGGCGTGTAAGCCAGAGGTCTCACGAAAAGCCGTGGAATTGTATTGGATGCGGTGGACGCAATAGGCGCTTGTCAGATGACATGCTCAGGTCTCAAACGGGCTGCTGGTGCAGCGCGATGTAACATGGGGTACGTCAGAGCTCAAAGCTGAGGAGTACCTTTATGCGGGGATTCGGGGGTGGCCTAGTCGCTATGGAGCAGTAGTGCTGAAGATCTGTTTGTGTGTGTGGGCACGAGGCCGAACTGAGCTGCGGGCGGCTAGATAACAACTGGTGCCCTGTTTAGTTTGGGGATGTTTGAAATGGACATTTGCAACTATGAAAGTAAACAATTGAGTGCTGGAAACGAAATGCTGTCGTGCTGCGGCTTAGGTAAGGCAAAGTGGTGAGGTGTGGGATCGCAGGTGGCATGGCCGGTTTGGGCAATCACGGAATTGATTTCAACGACAGTCTTTGTCAGCCGTCGACGCCCGCTGAGACGAGACAATGACAGACAAACCAGCCGTGGGCAAGCGGTTAGCCAAAAAAAAAAAAAACCCGGACTGCAAAACCACTAATCAACTAATAAATCATATATTAGGCGGCAATTTTATACTTATATTATATTCTT
>PXOD01001193.1:0-17676 GCA_003012165.1 Paramyrothecium roridum | reverse complement strand
CCATCCCCAGATGTTACGGTGGGTTCGTTCTATCGGCGCCCCATCCGCCTACCCTCCCATCTATGTGTAATGAGCCAAGCCAACCCAGACCATTGGTGCCCTTGGTATCGACTGGCTTTGCTCGGTGCTCGGTCCTCTGTTGCATGTATGCCGAGGGCTGCCCTGGCTGTAATCCTTCTTCACTCGTAACAAAAGCCACACATCTCTCGTCCGTGTTCTTGACACACATGTTCTCTCCCACCCTTTCGGTCCTCTGTTTCACGAGTTGAGCCTCCCATTGCTTGAAGGCGTCCAACACTGTCTTGTTCCTTCCGCCTGGCGAACACGGGCAAAAGGAAACAAGGTCAACATCGGTAGAAGTCATACGGCGCCGCTGCCTGTCCACTTAGACCGGCCTTTGTGGATTTTGTTCGGTGCTTTATCACCATATCAGCTGTCAACCGCCGTGAATCAGCTGAAGTGCCAACTGGGCCGATTCATTACTCAGGGCTGGAGTTTTCACGGTTCATCCAAGGATTTCCGTGCATCACCATACTTTGCAGCTCGGACTATGCGAACCAGCCTCATCTGACCACAGCTGCAATCCTCTCTCAATGAGCGACACACTCACCCTCGAACATCGACGGCGGTTTGTTCTCCCGGATACCCCGCCAGAGCTGGTGAGCTCTATCACATCATCCTCATCTTCTACTTCCTCGCCATCGCCACCCGCCGATCAGAGGAGACTTCCACTTGGCGCGTCAGCATTCCCTTTGGCGAGATTTGAGAGCGCTGGTGCCGCAAACATGTCGGGCACCGATAAGACCGTGGAGATGGGACATCCTCGCATTGAGTCGTCAGGTCAACTCGGATCGCGGCAACAACTTCCGTCGCTGAGCAGTCTCTTCGGACCTCCTTCTACCATCAGGCCTCTGCACTCGCCTCACTCGGAACGAGGCGGTCCTTATCCGTTGGCCTCACCTTTGGATCCTCCACGACACTCCTCTGGTAATCCACCAACTTCGTATTTCCCAAGCGCAACTTCGCCCTCCCTTTCGCAACCACGAACCACTTACGATCCTAGGGCAGAGCGCGATCGACATCCGTTGCAGCCACCTACCCGGTCATTCTCTGGCTCCGGCTCTGGCTCACCCAGATTCCCGGAAATCAGGGACCACCGCCCCAACACCCGCTCAGATCTGGAGCCCAGCTCAAAATGGCCAATGCATCAGGACAATTCCCGCCCAGAATATTTGCTAGGAAGTCGTGACCATTCGTATCGCTCGCCGCCTGACCACTTCCGTCTCCAGTTTCCAGGACCTCGTGATTCTGCACACGGATTCCATGAGCCAAGGTCAGCCCAAGGTGGACCGAACCCCCCCCCAACGCCTACTCCTACCGTCACATCTGATGGGGTGCCTTCTAAAGATGGACTAGGTCCTAAGATTTGGACCGGAACCCATTTTCTTCCTAGGTTTGTGAGGGCAGCCGAGGTGCCTGGCGAAGGCTTGTGCTACTTTTACGACGATGGGAGCCATTGCAAGACTGTTATAGACGGAGAGGCAGTCAACGCTCACTGGGGTGTGACCAAAGCAGGCAAGCCTCGTAAACGCCTTGCAATTGCGTGTATCACATGCAGGGAGAAGAAGATCAAGTGCGACCCTGACTACCCCCGTTGCGTGCAATGCGAGAAGTTCGGCCGAGTTTGCAAATTCAAGAATGCGTCAGTCATTTCTCCTTCACAACAAAGGCATCTTGGCGCACGGCGTTGCTGACCGATCTTGACAGGCCTAGAGGTGGGCATAACCTTTCGCCCTCAACACCTCCCGCAGAACTTGACGACTTTCGAAAGCTAGGAGAAACTCCTAGGCCCGGCGAAGCAAGGCTATGCAAAAGTGATGGCGGATCGCCAGTCTCACCGCGAGTTGCCCTTCGTCACCCCTCCCCCGAGACGGGACCCAACAAGCGGCAGAGGCTGGAGAACGGGATGCATATCCCTCATGGCGACCATCTGGCTGCTGTTCCGCGGTCGCCGGAGCAGTGTAAGTCTCAGATTGTCACCCAACGCCCTGCCCCTGATTTGCCTCGCCTCCCCGATGAAGTCCTGAGTCGAGCTTGGCGTACGGACCCTTATGTCTCGGATCCCCAATCGATCAGTGCCGTCATTTCACAATTCTTCGACTTTGTCGATAACTCCATCATCCTGCGGTTCACCCCCCAAGATGCTTTCAAGACCTGGCTTGCGAACACTGCTAATAAGAAGTCCCCAGAGGATCTCATGCTGGTCTATAGCATGCTGGCTGTAGGCGTTCTACTCTCGGGAGGGCCGAAGCAGATCGCTTCAGAGTATGCTCAGGTGGCACATTTTGCACAGAGGGCCTCGACGGTTAATGGCCTACACGTGGCCCAGAGCAGAATACTCCTCGCCATGTATTATATATCGAATGCTCAGCGTTGCGAGGCCAACGAGATGATTGCTGCCGCGGCTGGTACAGTGGCCTGCCTGCAACTCAATGTGGAACTCGAGAAATCCAGGGAAGTTGGCCTGTCGATTTATCCTTTCGGCATGAACAAAGCCTGCTACTCCGAGTGCAGGCGGAGAACTTTCTGGTCACTTTTTATGCTGGAGCGTCTAAGCGGCATGTTCCCGAACCGACTTCTCATGATCCATCCCCAAGATATATATTTGCGACTCCCAACCGACTCTCATATCTTTGAGAGACAGCTCGACTCGTATGCGCCATTCTTCGATCCGCATGATTCGCAATTTCTAGGGGCACCGGACAAGCCTCGCGACTCTGCTGCATATCTTGTTGAGATGGTCCACCTCTGGGCCAGATGCGAGCATGCTATCTACAGAATGTCGCGGCAGCCTCACGCGTCATCTACTGCAGGCATAGCAAGTACACAGGAGCTTATGGATAGCTTGGAGAAGTGGCGTCGAGGCCTACCGCCGCAGCTCACGTTGAACACATTCAACGTTGAGCAAGCGGACAAAGGTGGATACATCGGCTCATACTTTACCATGCATTTCCTCTCCAACCATGCACTGGCCAAGATCCATCGACACCAGCATCCCAGCCGACACTTGACGGCTGGATTACGAGCCGACCTCCAGCACCAGTGCCAGGCTTATGCCAAGGTGCTTCTGGATATTGGCGCATATGTCGAGCACGTGCTCCGAGCCCGACCCAACACTCTGAATACACCTCCACCAGTATTGGCTACTGTGCTTGCCGAGGCGATCGATATCTTGAGCGCAAGCGGCACAGTGAGCCGCGCTGGCGAGGTTGTCAGAGATGCTCAAATGGTTGAGGCCCTAGTCGACAGGACGGCTCACACATGGGAGGAGTCGCACATCGTCAAAAAGGCAATCGCAGAGCGCTTGGATAAGCTACTGCAGATTCGTGATACAGTGCCCCTGACTGAGAAGGCCAGTCTCGGCCTTCGGCTCGTGGAGACGAAGGACCAGCCAAAGACGCTTCGCTGGATTTTTGAAAATGCCCTTGAACGCTCATATTCCAAAGACACAGATGTTGTGTATATGTTGCATGATTAACGGCCCATCACTAATTTCCTTTCGTCTTTCCATTTCAAAGCGAGCAAACACACGCTTGTTTTCTGTGTTATTTATCGTTTTCTGTTGTCGTTACTTTGGCGAACATGGGGGACCATTCCCGGCATTGCGAGGCGTTCATAGGGTTGCATCTGCGGGGGGCAAGTTCTTCTTGGCTTGTCCGTTGATTTAGTTAGGAGGCCTCGATGATCTTTCCAGTGGGAGCGGTTCACGGAAGCCCCATCCTATCGCAGCTAGTTTATAGTTTAGAAGAACAAGGCGTCAAGCCAAACCCCAATTGATGACCAATTACGAAATACTCTATTGCGACCATATTTCGGCTTCTTGAAGTGATGTGGACATGACCGTCGTCGAGCATGGCGTCTAAAGTCTTATTTTGGCACTGCTTTGATGGTGTGGAGCTTCAGCCTCTTATGGCAGACACGTGACGTGACGCTAATGTTCCATCTTCGAAGTCCATGTTGAGGTACCTCGGAAGTATCTCATCTGTACCAGCTTACCTTATAAAACTAAATCCAACACCACGAAGTGGCCTACTTCGACGTCGCGGGAGCTCCATATTACAATTGGAGCTTCACGGAGTGAAACAAACCGGGCTATGTCATAATGATTGCAAGGACTGTCCGACATGGCTTTTCCAGATGAGCCAATCGCACATCTTTTGGGATCTAATGGTAAGGTGAAATCCCTTCTTTAGCCTGCCAATCATTCACTAAGACGCGTGCCAGGACCTGTTCACACGGTTGCATATTCTGCTTCACCTGGAGCGTATATTCTCACAGGCTCTGCGGACCGGTCAATACGCCTTTATAACCCGTTTCCTAGCACTACCATCCATGAGCTGCATCCCAAGCCGAAGCCAGCAGTGCCACAAGGCCGCCTCATCCAGACGTATGCTGCTCATGGCTACGAGGTTCTAAGTCTGTCCGTCGCAGCGGATAACGAACGCTTTGTATCTTCTGGTGGAGACAGAGCCGTGTTCCTATGGGACGTGGCCACGGCGGTGACCACCAGGAGATTCGGAGGCAATGCGCATGGCCACACTGCGCGAATCAATTGTGTGAGCTTCGCCGGCGACGGCGACTCTTTAGTAGTGAGCGGCGGATTTGATACCACTGTTCGTTTATGGGATGTCAAAAGTGGCAGCGTAAAGCCGATACAGGTACTCACTGAAGCGCGGGACGCGGTGACATCCCTGGTTGTCCGTGGCCCCGAGATTGTCGTTGGAAGCGTGGACGGCAGGGTACGGAGCTACGATGTGAGGATGGGACGCTGCACGACCGACGTCGTAGGCGCGAGCATCACCAGTCTTAACCTAACGAAGGATGGCCGGACGATGCTGGTGGGCAGTCTGGACAGCAAGCTGCGGCTGATGGACCGCGACAATGGCACTTGCCTCAAGGCGTATTCCGACCCTAGCTGGAAGAACGAGGATCTCCGTGTGCAGTCTATACTGGGCGGCCAAGAAAAATACGTGATTGCCGGCGATGAGATGAGCGTCGAGGCGGAGCCCAATGGCGACGGCAGAATCTGGGCCTGGGATCTGTTGACGGGGAAGCTAGTCGCAAAGGTCAGAGTGCCTTGGGGGCCCGCGGGATTTGAGCCAAAAAAGAAAGTCGTGGGAAAGGACGGAAAGGAGAAGCCGCGCAATAACGTCATCAGTTGCCTGGCATGGAGAGAGAACGGCTGGGGAGATCAGTTTTGTGTCGGCGGAAGCTCAGGGGTGGTCACTGTGTACGGAGCTCTATGAGTGCCGCTCATCGATGGTTTCATACCTGAAAGGCTCATTGTATTAACCAAAATCTCTGCCAAAATGGTGCAATGCACCTATGCATAAACAGTTATATGCTGTAAATGATACACATCAGCGCGCCGACATCCGAAAGCGCCAAAACACCCCATGCCCAAATCTCCGTAAGCTCATATGTCCGTGTACAGTATTCTATTCTACCCGTGTAACCCCCACCAGGATCGTGCCTTTTGCAAAAAAGGAGAAAATCTAAGCTCGATATCCTGCGTTTCCTTAGCCCATACCGGCATACTTGAACCAATTGGGTCGGCAATCCTCTCCGTGGAGCCAAGCCTCTCCATCAGTCAAACGGCCAGTGACACAGCCCTTGCACTTTGGAGAGTTTGGGCAATTAAAGAAGGGAATGTGTTGGTAACCAATATCCCGGAACCTTGAGCAAGCCAGTAAGTAAGTAGGGACTAGTCATATACGCGGCTGTTGCTTACCAATGGACTTTGCTCGAATCCTCGAACAAGCCTACAGCGATGCTGTGCACCGGCGCATCGCCCCAGCGTTCGTAGAAGAAGCCACCAGCCTGATCCAGGTGGTTGAAGTAATCCTCGTAAGGCTTACTTCTCCAAAAGTTCATGTCTGCAACCTCGAAATTGCTCCAGAAGTGGCATGTCGAATAGCCTTGCGCATCTAGATTGTGCTGCGGTCGCCGAATATCGTCCGTGACCCATTTGACAGCACTCTTTTCGTGGAGATGTTCGGGATGTTTGGCAAGAAACTTGACAGTCTCTGGCCACAGAGTCGGCAGGGTCTTCGGATCATCGTACAGAGTGATGGTAAATCCATAGGTCTTATTGTTGTCCTGCATGTACCGGAAGACGTCATAATCAACGTCACAGAAGAAGTGTACCTTGGGCTCGACCCGCCAGTAATATCGAACGTTTTCGAGGGCCGGGTGTTTGTAAAACAGGCCGCTGTTCCACCGACACATTTGGTGGTACGACATCATCTTGGCGTATTGTACGCCCTTTTGCTCGAGTACTTTGGCGGACGCGTCAAAGACTTGCTGGTCGATCCATGATGGTTTGGCCCAATGCTCGGTCGGGATAAGTTCTACATCAAATATAAGCTTGGAAACAAGGCGACGAAAAAAGAGTTACTGACCATAGTTACACTTGGCTTTCGTGACGGCGCTCGTCTTTCGTTTGAATTCATCTGTGAACTCCTTATCGTTGAAAAAGGTCCATGGGTAGTTGAACTTGTGGTTCCAGGTTTGCTCCAGATCAATCATCGACTGAACCATGTCATCCACCTCCTCATTGCGCACGAGTGCCAGAATCGTCGCATTAATTCGGTCGGTGTCTTCTGCGTCCGGTGCGTATCTCTCCGACGTTCGTACTAGGGTGCCCTCTGGCTCACCCGTCGCTATCGTTGACTATTGATTAGCTGATTGTTCCAGGAACATAGAATAAGACGAACTTACGATCGAGGTTGGGGTCGCGCTGGAAGTTCAAGTATCGATCACCGGGCCCGCGAATATCGGGCGAGGGCTTCAAGACTTGGTAGATGAAGAAGCACCAAAGGACCACAGCTAACATAACCAACGCCCTTACGGGCCGCGCAATCGCCATCGTGAACCTGTGAGTGATCCGAATCACGTGGAGTCTTTAGAATTGCATCGAGTAAACTTCCATCGAGGATGTAGCAGCGAGCACTAGGATCTTGTCGACACGAAAGATTCTCTCAAGGAGTGTTAAGTCATCGGGCGGGCGATCGCAAAAGATTTATTGACATGAGCACATGCAAGGGGAACGGGGTTGCATGATAGCTTAATTGGGACGACGCCATAAAGCGCCAATCAACCGGGTACGCAATCAAGGCCAAGGCCTGACCTTACAGTACTTCCCTGTTCAGGTAAGGTATCTAAGGTACCTTCCAGCGAATTCATTCACGAACGGCAGTAAATTAATGACTCAGCAACCCAGAACCAGCATTAGAACAACTGTGATAGCATTCCAGGTACAAGCAGGTACCTCTTCCGCCTTGCACCGCGATCTAAGGTAACAGGGATGTTTTAGCGGGGCTTCCTTCTGCCAATACAAGACACGTCCAAACGCGCTCCCCGCCAACTTGCCCGTTCGCGGACATGAACCTGACTTGTCGGCCGGAGCCAGCTTACAATGGCCCCTTGCTGTGATGGCTTTCGCTGCAAGGCTTGGCCCGCTCGCCGAGGAGCTGGTTGATAGTTTGTTCGCAGAATTGGGCAAGGTATCTGAAATGTCGCATTTCCAATGCTGTGTCTATCCACCGCTAACCAATGACCGAAGAAGCAAGATGCAACTAAAGTCAAGCGTGCTCGCGAGACCATTTTACACAAGCTTAAGTCGCATACGTCTCTACGTACGAACCAATTCGAAGTTGAAGATACATTGAATGGGCTCGAAGAGCGATTACGAGTCAACAATCGCGACTCCCTGGCCGACGCCCTTCGTCAAAGACTGGATGCCTTACTTCAACTGCCATCGAAATGGCACCCCGACATCTTGCACCTCCTCCTCGAACTCTCAGACCAACCTGTCTACAAGTCCAGGCTTAGCGACTTAGAAAGCCTCAGACCAAAGACACCCCCGCCGGAGACCCCTTTGCGATGGGAAGAGATTGCCATTGAGGATGATTGGGCTCGCGATCCGGGGCTTTGGTCCACGATTCAGTACAGTGATAGTTCGGATGAGGAGGTGTACACCGAAGAGACATCCGGCGTATCTGTGGTAACCTCGGAGACTCACGAAGCAGAGGCGGCACAAGACATCATTGATCGCCTTGTCATCGCCCCCAGCGGTTCTGCGTTACTTGATTCCGTGCGCAAAGGGCAGGATTGGCGCGCAGGCGCATCGTCAACTGTGGCCTCAAATCTTCAACACAAGGCCGCGGTTCCAGAATTTCAGGTTATTCGCGAAGTACTCTTCATGCTGCAAGGACTTCGCACATCGATTTTCAACACAGATGGTACTGCCAATGCACGATTTCAAACCGCTCACCTCACTTGGGATGCACATAAAGCGGTGATCAGTTCATTTGTAGAGCCCGGCCGGCAACTGAATGCTCTCCGTCGCTTCGCGGAACATACCCGGACGGAAGCACATTTACAAGCATTCCAGGATTGTGTGCATAAACATCTGGAAAGCTTTGAGCTTCAAGCTAATGTGATCGAATCTCGCTTAGCTCAGGCCGAGTCACAAACAATTGTTAGTCTCAACTCCGTCAAAGGCGATCTGGATACGTGCCTGGAACCGTTGGCCGCTCTTGCGAAGGTTGTCACGAACTTGGAGGGGGATACGCAAACCAAGCCATTTCAGTATTTGGAGCTACTTTTCGAGGAGGTGACGCTGGCCCAATTGGTCGGCCAATCGTCAACTTTTGAGACCCTGGTAAAGATTTTTCTAGACTGCTTCAATGTATTCCTTCGGCCGATCAGACATTGGATGGACGAAGGGCGCTTAATCCCAGGGGACACGATCTTTTTCGTCACCGAATCTGCAGAAAACCTGCCCTTACGACAAATATGGCAGGATCGGTATTTCGTCCGTAAGGATTCTGATGGGAATCTTCATGCACCGCATTTTCTCCGCCCAGCTGCTAAAAAGATTTTCACTGCGGGAAAGAATATAGTGGTCCTTCGACATCTGGGCAAGCATGCTGCACTACGCGAGCAATCTCGCGATGCGGAGCCGGCCCTTACTTATGAAGCGGTTTGTCCATCGGAATTCAGCATGGCGCCCTTTCCAGACTTGTTCGAGGCCGCCTTCGAACGATGGATTCAGAGCAAATATCGTAAAACCTCGCAGCTATTGACACGCGTGCTGTTCGAATCTTGTCATTTGTCGCATGCTCTGAACGCACTACAGCGAGTGTACTTTATGTCGGATGGCTCAGCTGCAACCTACTTCTGCAACCACCTGTTTGCTACCATGGACGCATCAAGGGGAGACTGGCACGATCGGTATGCTCTTACCGTCCTGGGGCAGGAGGCTTTCGGGGAGGTGCTGGATGCCGGTCGGTTATCAGTCAGCGTGGATAGAGGAAACCAGCGACGGCCAGCCTCAACAAGCACCACGACCCTCGAGTCCGTCCGGTCAGATCTGCCAAGTATTTCGGTACTGTACCGTCTATCGTGGCCCATTCACACGGTTCTTACTCCTGGTAGTCTATCGCACTACCAGACGGTATTTACCTTTTCACTACAAATCAGGAAAGCTCTTTTTGTGCTCCGAAGTTTAGACATCGTCGACAGATCTGGGGCAAGCCACAGAGACGGGCAAGAGGAAGCCTTGTTCTATGGGCTACGAAACAGTCTGCTCTGGTTCTGTACCAATATCCAAGCCTACCTCACCACGCTCGTCCTTGCTCCCGACCTTGAGTCGATGCAGCTCGAGCTTCAGGAAGCAGAGGATGTGGACGCTATGATATTAATCCACGACAGCACACTAAAGCGCATTATAGACGAGAGCCTACTGGGCAACAGGCTGACAAAAATTTGCGAATGCATTCTTGATGTTCTCGATTTGTGTATCAAATTGGGACACGCTCGCCAGGCCACGGGACTGGCGGAGCGCTCAAAAGGCGGAAGTGCTGAAGATGATGACCAAAGTCTGGACGCTGGACATCCAACCCAGCGGCAGACTGATTCTGCCCAGTCGCCTGAATCATTGTTAAGTGGAATTAAGCTGGATTTTGATAGGCACTTGCGATTCATTTGTGATGGTTTGCGGAGCGTGGCGAGGGCAAGCAGCGACTCACCGTCTACGAAATGGGACATGCTTGCGGACATGCTGCAGCCTGGCATTCGGCATGATAAATGGTAGCTTAGTATGATAGAATATGCCCAATAAGACTTCATTCTATGACCACCAGTCGCTGAAATCCTCGTGACCGTGTTTCTTGCTTTTCCGCCTCACCATCCACTCTTAAGCCGCTCGGCGAAGAACTGCATGATGGGAAGCACCTCCTCCCTGCTCTGCGGCATGCCGATACCTGGCCTCCTCCACCGCACCACCGTCACGTTCGAGAACTCCCTTTTTGCGAAATCGACGTCCTCCTCGCCCACCTGGCACAGCAGGACGTGCGTGGCGCTCTTGTCGCGCGCGCTGCGGGAGGGCACCATGGACGGCGGCAGCGGCCCGCCGAGCGACACCACGCCCTTGAACGAGCTGCCGGCGCCGGTCCGCGGCCCGTCCGTCACGTCGACAACCTGGTCGCCCGCCCGAAGGCGCGACGCCAGCCCGAGCGCCAGCGACCCGCCCTGCCCGAAGCCGAAGAGGATGACGTCGCTCGTCTCCCAACCACAAGTCTCGACCAGCACACCCTTGACCAGCTTGTCCATCACAAGCTGCGCAGCGCGCGTGAACCCGGGGTCCTCGTCCAGGTCGCCCGTCGCCGTGTCCAAGGCAAGGTCGTCGCCCCAGTGAAAATGGCGCGGCGGGCCCCCCGCCGCGACGTCGGGCAGCAGCGACGGCGGCAGCGGCGCGGTGCCGCGGACCGAGATGGCCATCACGCCGGGCAGGCTCAGGTTCTTGGCGAAGCCGGCAAAGGGCGTCTCGTGGTCGCCGAGGCCGTGGAAGAGGACGAGAAAGGCGGTGGTGGACTCGGGCGGATCGGGGAAGTGCAGCGCCACCGGGAGGGTGGACGCTAGCGGCGAGAAGTCTGCCTCTGTAGGTATCCGGGGAGGCATTTCTTATGCGGAGGGCTCGGTTGCTTGGTGAGCTGTAGGTATGCTGTGGTGCAAGATGAAAGTTTCAGTACGGGGCTTGGTGCGACCGGCACTTTGACAATTAACGAACCAATTAACGTCTTATCAAATGAATTGGATTGAATTTAAATATCACGAGCGCGAATTTACACAGCGCTTCATGTCAGTGTGAAAATTTCCCGTGGATCGACGCAAGATGAAGTGTGTTGTCGTGACGCTTGTGACGTCTCCTCGTTGGACAGGAATTTCGGACACGGAGCGGAGCGGAGAAGTGGAGACGACTCCAACGGAGCACCGAATCTCATGCTCCGGATACGATGGGGCCTTTCTACATTACTGGTGTAACCACCATCAAGTTGGAGGAAAACAAACGCTTGCTATTTAGGTCGAGTACTACGTACAATCTATCATCGCCTCAACCTCTCAGAGCCGTCAACGCTTCGGACCTTGACGCGTGACGGCCCAGGCTTCATCTGTTCCCACTCGCCGTCGGCCGTCCAGATGCCCGCCTTGGTATAATCGCCGCTCGAACTCCCGTCCATGAAAGCAAATCTAAAGTACTCCGGAAGATCCAAGGTTTGGTTCCTTGTCCACACAAATTCATCGTCGCCGTCTAAATCGTCATAGAAGTATGACCGGAACCGCTCAACGTCATTCACCAAGATGCTGATGCCATCGAACCTCTTCTGGTCCGGGATATCCCAAGTAAATGCAATAGTCGACACGCTGTCGGTGCTGTTGCCCAGATTGATAACGGGGCTATGGACGTTGGGAAGGAGAGTTCCCTTTTGCGCGTCTCCCTGAAGAGCCGCAGGCGTCTGCAGCACGGGATCGAATCCCCAACGCGCGATGCCATTGATGAAAAGCCCGATGAGAAGGCCTTGATAAATCAGAGATGGCCGGGTCTGGAGGCTTGTGCCCGGCAACAGAAGCAGCGCTAAAATGTAGTGATGAATTCTCAGGTTTAAGCCAGGCAGAACGAGGGAAATAACAAGCGCCGCGACGAAAAGTGCGTACAACTTGATGTATCTGAGAAAGCGACCTTCCTGTCGGAAAAACCATATCTGCGTGGCAATAATGACAACAAGCACAATAATAATAATCGCCAGTGCAGCCTTTGCTCCGGGCTGCTGCTCGAGGTCATGCTTGTTCAGACGTTGAATGGGAATGAAACTCAACGTATAGTTGTCCAAGGCACCGACCCAGCACGGGCCTAGCCACAGGATGGTCTTTTCGACCTGTGCTGTCAGACCCTTCAAGGTGCGGCGAACCCCCATCTTATCATATATAACCCATGCGCAGAACATGGCGGGCAGAAATTTACCAATAATGTTCGAAAACAAGCCGGCAACTGTTGTAGTTGGAGGAGGATCTAATGCCATGCCGATAGTCCAGAAGATGCCGATGAAGTTGGCAAAGAAGAACAAGGCAGGAGATGAGGTGACTAGAGACAAGACGCCAGTGAAAACAGCCGAAATGGCCAGAAGGGACCATCTATTGTCGGCCCCCGAACAATCAATGTCTTGCACGAACTCGAATGATGACGGGAAGTATGAGTTAAAGCCGAAGCTAGTAATGCCATTCCTTTGGCTGCTGACAAAGTTCTTTCGATTGCCAACCAGTTTCACGACGCCGCATCCTCCATTCTGGTTGGAGATGACACCAGCGTGAATCGCGGCGCCGCAAAGAAACGAGTCGCCGCGATACACAGCCTGCTCGGGCTGCACGTCACTCGGAGGACCGCCGACAACAAGCGGGGCGTAGAGGACCTCCTGGTCGCCGACGGCGCGTGGGTTCAGGACATGGTGGCTCTCGCAGTTGGCGCTGCACTGGAAAGCAAAGCCGCCGCTGCTGAACGGTCGGCATTCGTTCCCGTTCACACCGCAGCTGTTACCGGCGCCCCAGTATGTCACGCCGCAGCTGATCTTCTGGGGCTGTCCCCAGCCTGCGATCTCCGTGGCCAGGTTTCCTTGTCGTTTGACGAGGACAAAGGTAACGAGCCATATGGATAGATAGGCAAACGCGAGCCAGAAGCGGTGCCTTGAGTCGGGGAGGAAGCGCTTGAAAAGTCGCAGCGGGTACTCCTGAACAATGGGGAAGAAAGGTTTAATGCGGTAGGGCTGAGGATTCGCAGGCCCCTTGGACCAGACTACCACAGCTCGGGAGGCTCGGCGCACGGGAAATGGGATCCAGCGCCATCTCTTGTGCTCTTCGTCGCCGCGCATGAAGCGTGGGGTGGGAGAGGTGCTGCCGCTGCTGTCGTCGATCTGCAGCGCGGCAACGTTGTCGAGCGGCGCATCCGGATGCGCCGCATCGTCCGGGTGGGTGCGGCCGCGACCGCGGGTTGGTGCAGCGGCACCCGCGCGCTCGGGGCTGTCGTTTCGCTCCGAGTCGGCCATTAATGGGCGTCGTTCGTCGTAACGGTCATCCATGGCGGACGAGAAACAAGCCTCGACGGCCGGCGGAGGGCGAGACGCTGGTTATTAAGCCCAGGCAGGATCCCCCGAGGCCGTGCTGACCAGGGGGTGGGTCCCAGTGCTGTTAGAGGTGCGTTTGGAGGCTTGGCTTTCTTCTGTCCGAGCGAACGGGACAGGAGGATGACGAGCGCTGCCTCGTCACTTTAATGGGGGGCGATCAGCAATTTTCCACGTTCCACGTCTGGCTGAGGGCAACACGGATGATGAGAGAGTCAAGTTTAGTACTCACTTTGAGAAATCCAAGCCAAATAAGCTTGGAAACGCCTTTCCCGCATCTAAGACAACCGAAGAAGCCGACGTCTTAGAAGGCTTGCACCAGGAACGCCGGTAGACGCTTCATGCTTATTGGCCCGCTGTTTCACTTCCGCCCGTTCCGGTAGTGGCTGGAGTCAAAATCTGTCTTACCTAAGCAGCTACTTTCGCCCTTGGAGGTACGTACCAAAGCATGTGCTAGGTAGGCAAGGTACCTATTGTACAGCACACTCTCAGGTGAGCCAGAGATTGGGAGGGAAAAAAAAAAACGGGAAGCGTCTTCAACTCATCGCAAACGCAAACATTCGAATTCGTAACAAGGCGAGAAGTGAAGCGTTTCATAATCGCAAGCCTTCCCTAGTTCTGGGGCACATTAGTTCACTTCCCTGGGCCACGCTCAGTAAATTATTTGAATTACTCAGGGGCATTCTTGATCATGCCAATATGACCGACGAGGCTCACCAACAAGATCATACAACGATGTTGCGAAGGAAAATGGCCGACATCTTTGCCGCGGCCGTCAGCGATGGTTGCACAGCCAGGCTCGGGGAGCTGAGCTTTCCGGGTCGGAAGACCATCGACACCCCCAACTACACGTCGGTCACATCTCGTGGGGTCGTGCCACACCTTACACCAGACAACGTCCGCAAATACACACCAATAAGGGCTGAATACATGGCGTTGGAAGATTGTAAGCATTCAGCATCCGGTCTGTTCAACCGAAATCATTAACACCATCTGAGTTATCGAGAAGAAAGAGCCTCCAATCTTCAAGACGCCAAGCAGCAACCGGCGTCCACTTCATAGCTTCACAGCGACACCCCATGATATCATGACGGTACTGGGACCGAGACGCTGCCCTGCCGTGACGGCACCCGCTGGAAACTCGGCCAAGTACATGGCCGTCTTCACGTCAACGGGGTTCTACAACCTCACTGTAACAGACTACGCCAGAGCCACCAAGTCTTTGCAGCCAGATGTCGTTGTTCCAATGGCCGACCAATTGCATTCAAGCTCAAAACCTAACTCGAAGAAGCTTGTGCGCATGGTGGAGCGGACCGAGGAGTGGCTCACTGACTTCTTTCGACAGTTGGACCCGGCCGATCTTGCTTCGCAGGAGACTGCGGTCTTCGCGCCAGTGCTGCCTGTGGAGCATCCCATACAGTGGGATTATCTTCGACACCTTGCAGAGGACGTTTCGGATGCTATTTCAGGATTGGCGGTTTATGATGTCAATCTGCTTCCGGAGCTTACTGGCTACGCTCCTTTGGCAGCATTGCCAAAGATGTCTCTAGACCCGCCCAAGTCTCCTCAGGAGGTGCTGCGCCAGATTTCCCTTGGCATCGATATTTGCACTTTGCCGTTCATCAACACCATTTCAGACGCCGGTGTGGCACTTACTTTTACATTTCCAGCTCCTGCAGGCGCTGAATTGCAACCGCTAGGCGTAGACATGTGGTCTACCGATCACAGCACATCCGTTAAGCCTCTTGCGGATGGCTGCGAGTGCTACGCCTGCACAAAGCATCATCGAGCTTACTTGCAGCACCTACTCAACGCGAAGGAGATGCTGGGTTGGAATCTCCTACAAATTCACAATCACAACATTGTCAGCGAGTTCTTCCGTGGCATCCGCGCAACTCTTGGCCAGGGCATAGATGCCTTTGAGCAGGAAGCCCGTCGATTCCGGGAGGTGTACGAGTCGGATTTCCCGCAGGGAACCGGGCAAAGACCGCGGGCGCGAGGCTACCACTTCAAGAGCGAGGCTGCGCAAGAAAAGATCAACAAATCGACGTGGAAGGACTTTGATGGGGATCAAGACCTGGGCCCCGCCGTCGAGCCGTCGGTTGTGAATGGGACTCTGCAGCAGGTCGTGAGCGACCGTGTGGAAACGCCCTTGCAGCCGGACACTGACGGGGAGAGCTTGGCAGCAAAGGGATTTGCGAGCACCACTAAATGAGAAGGAACAAATCTTTAGCAAAGCAAAGAGAACCAATCGTGGACAAAGATTCGAACAAACTTGACGAGATGCCTGAAAGTGCCCTTCAACCTCGTGTGCTGTATCCCTCAAAAGGCGAATTATGCCATACCGTATTGTTTTATGAAATGGCTTGCCACAAGACGCCTTATTGATGGATTGCGCTACATGAAAACATAAAAATCTCGGCGAATCGGATGCTTGCCTGGGACTCACCATGCTGAGGCGGCAGACCATGATTCTTGAGTCAAGGATCTGCAGTTGGGTGGATAGCGGCTCGTCGCTCGCATTTATTAGAGTTCTCATGCAGAGGAACTCGCGAGCAGCCCATCCGGCAGCAACGTTCCGAATCAACGTGGTCAAAACTCGGATGCACAAATTGGATGCATCTCTCAAATCCTTGTGTCAGGACCCAACGTAGAATACGTTACCTCAGCCACTAGGAGCGAGTAGTGTGTCGTCATCCACCTGGTCCATTCATCCACAGTAATCAGGACCATTTTCAGCGACGCGGAATCATCGATCATCTGAGGACGGGTCTTCGCACACATGTCCAGAAGAGGAAGACTCGACACCCACGTGCGTAGCCATCAGATTTCGGGCGCAATCCCTGCAGTAGAAAGTGCCAGTGCGGAGGCGCCGTCGGCTTTCGGTCAGGGGATTGGGAAGCATAATGGCCAGTGGGAGACTTACCGTGACCGGACTTCGCCGCCGTGCATGGCTAATTGCGATGAAAGGACTGGATTAGTTTAATAGAGCGCAACGGCAGGCTTTCCGTTCATAGGGTGCTCCGAGCGCGGCAAGGCTACACCACATGTGGCAAGGAGTAGGATGACCTGTTGCTCCCAGATCTGCTCTAAACTACCTGTGAATTAGTGGGCTTTGCTTGTTAAAAGCCTTACTTGACAAAGGTTCCAGGGCGGTTATCGATCATCAAGCGGCACGAATAAGCGAGACAAATAATCAGACATGTCGGCCTGTGTAAGTGGCTCATGGTAACTCGACAATAACAGGACGTTGAAGCGGAGCCACTCGTGACATCAACAACACAAAAGCATCCGACGGACCATCAGACGCGTAAAACTATCGACGCTGGATTGCAGGACCTTCTGGAAATGAGCTCATGTTATTTGCAGATCGTGAAGCGGATCAGCACCGACGCCCGTTGCATGGGTGGTGCTGAGGGCAGGTTGTCGTCTGCAGTCCAACGCCTTGCATCGAAATGTGGGGGAAGCAGATTGAAGATCCTGGTCCCGGCATGAAGAGAGATTGGCCAATCAGGACGCGGATCGGAGACACGGGGCCAAACGACGTGCAAATAGGCTTCGGATAGAAGCTACGCCCGGACCACGGCAAGCCCCAGAGAGCGCCGGGCTTGGCACTAGCAACGGACGACTCCATTTCCATCCCATCATCCATGTCCATCTGTCGTCTTCATCCAACCAACCAACATACCTGACTGACAAACTCAATTGAGCCGCTGGTTGGCCCTACAAAATGACTCTTACTTTTTCTATGCCTTTCTTCTCAATGTGACTCGGCAAGTGGAGAGACATAGGGGTAAAACAGCACTGGCCGAATGGGTCCTTACCCGCAATGGGATCCGCCAACGGCTTCTTAATTGCGCAGATGGGAAGAGGCAGATGCCTTACCCTTTTTTTCCTTTTTCAGCTCTGCTGTAGGCACATCTGGACCCTGTATTTGTGAGGTTACAGCACAGGCCAAGAGAGTTGCAGTCATGCATATTGAGGGATCTGGGGCAGTTTCTGTGGCTGTATGTTCGTGATGAACCCAACCATCTCACACCATCCCAAGCTTCCTCGTCCGCAAGCCCGAGGTAAGACACGTGCCACCGCATTTCGCTGTTGGCACGGCTGCTCTCGCCAAGCAAACAAGACGAGACTTGAAGAAGGAAAAAAAAAAAAA
>PXOD01001189.1:0-15324 GCA_003012165.1 Paramyrothecium roridum | reverse complement strand
GGTGAGGGTGAGGGTGAGGGTGTGGCGTGGGCATGGGCTTGGGCTTAGGCTTGGGCTGGGTGGGCGGGCGTCTCTGGTCGACGAGGTGTTCGCGCCGCTCGGCTCTTCTCTCGTTTCTTTGTCTTCGAGATTCCGGGGGTTTTATCTGTGCGCGCGGCTGCGTCTTGTGGGCGTCCCACACAGACTCGAAGACAACATCAACCTGCACCCAGACGAATTCAAGTAAAGTCTGCGCCAGACCGTGTCGGCGGACGGCTGCTGGAGGCGGGCACCTGACAGGCCCCTCCGTACCACGCCAAACTCTGTTGTTGGGCTCTTTTGGTCACGCCAGAAGCGGGCTGCTCCAGAGTGGATTCTGGCACACGGCCGCGCGCGCACTGCAGTTGTTACTGTAGGGCGATCGAGAAATGGTCTGATTGATTCGATTCTTGCTCGAATGAATGATTGACTTGACGGACGGAATGGGTCCCCGAACTGCGAGGGAGACGGAAGAGGGGGTGCTGTAAAACTACCGTATGGGACTGCAGAGAGGAGAGAAACGGGGGTCCAGGGGAGAGGGGCACGCGGAGCCAGAGCAGTGCTGGTGGGGAACCGGCCTTCTGATATGCTTTTCCGGACAAAGGAGGGGGTGGAGGCTGCGGCAACGATGATGATGGTGGTGTTGAAGGCAAAAGCCGCCTACAGTGGCGTACCCATACCGGCTTGCAAGGTACAGATCGACTGGGCGTTTTTTCCTCGACGGGAACCCCGTGACGGAGAACTGGGACGGGGCGACAAAAATGGTTGCACAGTTCCACCGTCCTCATTTTACTGGCACATGCAGAGCTCTTCGGAACCTCCATCCTGGCGCTTTCAGCTCCCAGAACCATCCTCATCATCGTCATGCTGCCTTGCAAGATAGCTTATTCGTGACGCAAGTTCCCTTTCACAAACTGAACCAAGCCGGGAGGGGGGAGACGTACATAATCTGATTGTTCTATGCAGTGACTGGACTTGACGTAGCTGGGGGACGAGCCCTGTGCACGCGCTTGCGAAGTGGGAGGGTGTGAGGGCCTCGGAAACCACTGGGCAGCATGTAAGAGCCTTCGAATAAAGAAGGACGACGCAGAAAATTAAGGTAAGGCTTTCGTCCGACAGGTGGATGGTTTTCGGTACCATGCGAGGGGGGATGGAGCGGATGCGTTGGAAAGCACACCCAGCACTGATCCTCGACACCCAATGGCAACGGGGGCATGCGACGCACTCTTGCTCTTGGCCTCCTGCTTCCCAATGTAGTTGTAGTTGGGAGGTCGAAAACAATTTAGTGCCCGTGACGCGGGCATATTTGCTGGAGCAAACGAAGACGCCAGCCAAGCCATGGTTGCCGTCCCTTACATATCTAGACCCTAAAAAAGAAACACGCACGTTGACCCCATCAGTCCTCGGAGGAAATGCACCAGACGGCAATGATGTACTTGTAAAGAGAGAAAGCAGTGGCGGTTTCTCACATGAATATGTCGACTTGCAGCATCGTAAGAGGCCGACGCACGTACTCTGTATGCCTCATGCAATCGCTTTCTGGTTCCTACAAATAATGTGAACCCGCCAGTAATAGCTGCAACACATAACATGATATTATTCCCCGGCATTGCGTTGCTTCCCCCTCCCAGTGAGACCCTCCGTCGAGTTTGCTGCACCCAATAGTCTCTTCCACCCCAGCTGGGGTCAAACTTTGCGCTCGGTTTTGGCCATCAAGATGTCTGACCCACGAGTTTCGTTCCATTGCGAGGCCCTCTCACGTGTTCATGCCAGCGCGCAGCCTCCAAAGGTCAATAATTGCGCCCAGGCATTCAGGATAACATTCACCACTGACGTACTACGTAGTGGGCTTCCCGTTCATGGATTGACTTCAGGTTTCGTTAGTCTCATTCCCACTGTGCAAGTTGTTGGATTCTCACTATGACAAGGTCCCACCAGCCATGGATGGACCTGGTCTAGTCCACGCCTCCCTGCACATCATCTCTTATTAGGTTAGGTTTGCTCTTCCACTTCTCCAAGGGTTCATGGCCTCGAGGTTCGGCTGCGAGAAAGGCTCGCAAATCCCACCAGGACCCTGTTTTCTCTTGCCTTTACCATTATCATGTAGGCAACCTTTTCACCAGTCATCTAGGTTCTTCTTCCTCCTGGAGCTACCGGGCACCCGGAAATCTCGAACTCCTGAATTGGAACCGTTGGTCGCCATTTGTTGACTCCACCGGCTTCTAACTGAGCGTGGCCACAACGATTTTGAGGGTCTCAAAGCAACTACAGCAACAAGAGGAGACGGCCGGCTACCCGGTGCTGCCAATGCACCAAGCTCTCCCGCCCCTAGTTCTGTGGCTGGAAAAAAAAGGGGCCACGTTAACTCCTTCATGCTTGTTCCATGCGGTTCGGAGCTTGAGCTATGGTGTGCACCCTGGCCCTTGTTACTGTCCTGATCCCATCGTCTGAATGGACAAGCTCGGGGCGAGCGGGGTGTGTCGAGTGCAAAGCGTTTGCCCCCCCGGACGTCCCAAAACCTGCCTTTCCATGCAGGAGATCCTCTGTAAACGCCGCCCCCTTGCGACGACAAGACCCGATTCTACTATTCCAGCCGGGGCTTGGCTATTGTTAAACAACGGCAGATTTCCTGTGCTTGCGCCGATCCCACTGCAACGTTAATCGTCGGTTCTTCGAAGGGATGGATACCTTTGCCCCCCAGGGAAGCATTTCTCGCCGCAACTGCCCACGCATACGGATAACCTCACAGCCTGTTGATGCCATTGACATAATAGCGCATTGGCACACCGCCAACGTCTCGCTCTGGACGCTCGAGGCAGACGCGAATGACGCAAAACGCCTTTACCACAGCACACACAGCCTGAAGTTTGCTGGGCGATCATCCCACCCCGCAATGTCGCAGGCCTGGTCTCGTGTCCTCGCCCCGCCTCTCGAACGGTACTAACCACCTCTGGTGGTACAGGCACCAAACTCTACAGTACATCAATGCTCCTTTCCGGCATGTTTCCAAGACTTTGAATCACAGACGCAAATGAAGTCATACTCACATGAACACTAGCGGAGTATGGTTGTTCTTACCTCGAATGTTGCAACTTGGCTGACACCCACTCTAGTAAGGTACAGTACTGGAAACCTGGGGGTGTTAATTGCATCCATATCTTCAGTTTGTCAACAGTTCAACCGCCTTACTATGGGTATCTTACCTACCCCGCCGCTACTTCCTGAGGCACCCGTACAACATCTCATGGGGGGTTTACTTAGAACATGACGAATAAAATGGAACTGTGGAATCAAGAGGTTCCTTGCTCTCGTACACTATAATATTATGACCCGCCGACCCACCCCATGGCATGGGGCAGTCGACGCCTCGGGGCATTTCCCGTGCCCAACGAAACTCTCATTCTGGCATATTGGAGACAGGCGGGAGGCTGATATTTGTGCAACCTTTGGTTCGTGGTCTTTGACATGAAATTTGTATTGTGCGACGGGCTGTGCTGTTGAGCACATGGCATCCCTGCAGCGACCCGAGACACGCAACGGCTTGACTATCACCTTGCTACTTTCGAAAAGACAAAGAAATGCTTACAGTCAAATGCCAGGTTTAGTAAAGTTTCCAGGCCCGGGAAACTGGAGCGTTTGAGAGACGTGGTAGAGAATAGTCATCAGCTGAAAAGATTGGAAAACGTGATCTCAATTGGTAGAATTGACTCTTCCATTTGCTTGTCGATGGAGCATACCTCGGGTACATGTGGCTTGCAACAGGTGACATTAAGGCCGGCCCCACCCCTCTACATTGGCTCAATCAGATTTGCCTACCCCGGATTTTCCTTTCATTTCCCGTGTGCATGGCCGACCGTTCGGTGGTCCGGCATCAAGTCCCCGATTTGGCAGCTTGCGCGGTGCCTTAGATCCTTGCTCTGGCCCCAACGGTGACCTTGCGACAGATCGACTGCATAGCAAGCGCCCAACTTGCCGGCAGAAAGTTCCCGCCGATTATAAGGAGAGAAAAAAAAAGAAAGAAAAAAACCCCAGAAGAAAACCTGCTGTTCAACTTTTTTTCTATTCTTCTTCGACCCCTCGCCGAGTGACAAACGACAGCCCAGTGAGCAGCAACAAACCCACGTACCTTATTGGGGGCATGAGGATGGGTGGGGCACGAGGCCAGATCGATGTGCCTTGAAAGGCCACACCCATCCACCCCGCCGTGTCGCTGCAGCGTTGTGGTGCAATGCATACAGGTGCAGAGAATCAGGCCAGGATCCTGGCTCACCGAGTTTCATTAATTAGACCATGCATATAATGCTTAGGAGGGATGGTCGCGCACCGTACCGCACCGCACCGCACCGTACCGCATCCGCGCCCACACCGTTACCGTACTGCACCGCACCGTGGCTGTGAGGCATGACATCCGGCGATGCGGATCCCAGCACTGCATGCACCGTCTATTCCACAGCTTGTCTCCTACCTACTCATTGGCGACCAGTGTGTCAATGATTCGACGTGTACGTCAAAGCTGCACCCACAAGCCATGGGCTGCAACATCACAAGAAGCATTTTGCCATCAACGACTAGACTTCAGGACCTATTGCTCCTCGCCTCAAGCCGTTGCTTTCGGGGAGCATGGGCTTACCTCCGGGGCCCCGGCTGGCAACGCACCTCGATACATGGGTTCGCTCAGAACATGCACAATCGTTGCAGCAACTCAACATGCGCATCAAGCCTTAGCGGCCGAGGCGATCCACAACGCCGCCGAACCGAGGCAATATTAATTACACTTTGCCATTTCTATTCAGAGGTGACTTGAGCGCAGTAGCCCACGGGTATCTATGCCATTCTTCTTTGCAATCCTATTTATCGTACAGTAGGCGTTGGTAGGTAGGTAGGTTGTTCCAGATCAAGCGGTCGATGCCTGCGACTCTGCCCCCTTTTGCTGCTTGAGCTTTTCCTCGAATTTAGCAAATTCCTCCATCGCAATCTCTTCTTCTTGATCCAGGACTTGATGCACTCCCTTGACCTCCTCAATCTAGCAACCATCAGTAAAACTGCAGAAAGATCCGCAATGGGCGTGGCGTCGAGAGATTACTCACATAATGCATCAGCATGCCCTCGATACCGTTCTTGAGTGTCACAGTGCTTGAGTCGCAAGTACGGCAAGCCCCGCGCAGCTTCAATGAAACGTAGCCATCTTCAAACCCACGGAACTCAATGTCGCCACCGTCGTCTTGAATGGCAGGTCGAATTCTGGTCTCGAGGAGCTCCTTGATCATGCCCACCACCTCGCTGTCGTTCTCATCATACGCAAGGCTGTCCTGCTCCACTTCTTCGTCACCCTCCTTGCGTTCTACTATGTTGACCATCTTTTCTCCGGACGTTATTGCCTCAGTAATGAGCGCGAAGATTTCCGGGCGGATATGCGCCCAGTTGGCGTCGCCCGCCTTGGTGATTGTAATGAAATCGGCTCCATAAAAGACAGAAGTAACGCCGTCAATGTTCATGAGTTTTGCAGCCAAAGGCGACGGATGAGGTGGCGCAATTGTAGATCGTGGGTTCAGATACTCGATGAACGGAGAGCTGATCTCCTCGGGGAGCACACGATGGTTTGGCAGGAACTTGAGTGCGTCGGGGTTGGGTGTGTTCTCCGTCTGTATGAAAATCGTTCGTACGCCGCCGACGGCGCCGGCAAGGCTAGGGGTCAAGCATTGGGGTTGGGCTCGCCGCGCGAGGGGCCTCGATCTTGAAGTTGTGACTGGTAGTGGCGTGCCGATGCTGAAGGCCCGAGATAGCCGAGCACATTTCGGCGCTGTGACGGTCGGCCGCAAAGCCGTGTTCAGCACTCGGGATGCGACCCTGGAATTCTTAATCGAAGCCATGGTTGAGTGCTCTGTATAATGGCAAAGGAAAGTTGTCTGGCTTGCCAAGTTCAAGACAACGTCAGAGAAATATTTAGTCCACTTATTCCATCAGTATTAGAAATCCAACTTCCACCACTGCCACAGCGCTAAAACGCCACAACTGCCATCACGTGAAGCCACACTAAGTTCTTCGACATCACGTGCTGCTCAGACTGGCAGACATAGAACATCAGAATTAAACTTGGCAATGACTGCCGAGGCTCTCATATGGCAAAGGCGCTTTTCGTAGAAGTGCCCATACATTAGGAGGAGGCTTTTTCACTCTGACTCCATTAATTCTATCATTCATATATTTAGTCAGCCTCTTCATCCACGTTATCCGTGGCAACGTTCTTCAACAAAGCTCTCTATCCCCCCCTTGCTTAATGATGACCTATCGACGAATTTTCAAGCTTGATTGGCATGTTCTACTCGTACTGGCAACACTCGCTTGCTGATGTTAGTTGTGGAGACTTCTAGCCGTTGACACTATGTGAGTGCACTACTGTAGCCAGGCCTAGAGGATTCTGCCCCAGAGTGCGTAAGGTCGAGTCCGAGTGGAGAAGACAACGCTCAAAATCATTTCTCGAGCTCGTGGTTTCCCTTGATGATGCATTAAGTCTTGGACCAGAACCTTCATTTCGACCTTGTGTACGTTGTTTGTCAGTGGGACAATGCCATTTACACGATTGGCCTCTCTCGAGCCATGAAAGTCATCGCCCTACTCATTAGAAGGTAAACAGCTATTGAAGCTCCTTAGTTTTAAGAACAGCTTATATCTTTGCTTATGCAAAGTGTGTTGAGGGGGAAAATATTTCATTATTTGTTTAGGTTGTTCCTGCAATAGGTTGCGCCTGTACTCTGCCTGGGTATAGCCAGGTCAGCTCGATTGTCCTGTCAGGTTGTTGAGATATTTGATCAGATTGAGTAGAAGGCAGCCCATCCGCCTTCGAGCGACAGATGTAACTACATACTCAGTATTTGACAGGACCGGAAGTGGAGCTTTCGACTTCCTCCTGCGAAATTGCCATGGCTATCTGATGTTGACTGCAACGATGAGATTCGCGATACTTGGCGCCTGAGAGAAGAATATGAAATGTGGCTCTATCAAGCTCTTTCCCTTTGCTTGTACCATCTCATTGCGATCGTCCATGGCTTTCCTACGGATATCGATTCGGTTTACTGAGGAGCAACGCATTGACCTGTTCCAAAGTATGACAAAAGAGTTTCACTAGCAGAACATAGTAGTCTCGTTTGGCGAGCAATCAATTGGTCGTTTGAGTCCAGAGAAACCTTTATCACACACCTCACAAGCCGCTTTCCAATGTGCCTGTACAGTATTTGGCGAAATCATACATGACGGATTATGAGTGAAGTGACAGGCGGGCATAAACTCCAAGGAATCCTGCAAACCACCACAGAGGCTACTATGGAGTCGGGAAAAGCCCCGAATGCTAAGCTCCCACCGACACTTCAGCTCCTGATTCACAGATATGTGTGACCTTGGGTTCGTGCCTCACTCTCCACAACCTGGCGTATCTCACCCATGCTTGACGGTACGGCTGTAGCTGTCGCAATCTTCGAAATGCCACGTCTCATAGTGGCGAATAAGAAGCATTCGGGCAAGTATTTAAAGTAGCGCCGAAACTGTGAAAATTGTCACGAATAACTTTCAACCTCACCAACAGCAAGTAAGAGAAATTCCGAGACGGTTGTCTGTATGAATATTTCAGTGTACAAATGCAAGTATGAACGCTGTATCGTTTTATTCTCTCTCAAGACCAAGGGCGAGGGACGGTGTAGAAGGGGGCGGTCTTCCGTGGGGTCGTTTCTGTCACCCATTTTGTGGTTAATTAAAACATAACAAAAATTTACCACGTACCGTCGAACGTGAATAACAGACCCAGGCTCATGATCTCAGCTGCAAAAAGTTTGACTGTCATCGGTAGAGGAAAAGCCAGTGTCCGGGGTTTACATTATCTGATGCTGCGATGTAAGTGCTGACTCGATCGATGCTTGTGTAATGGCAGTCTTGCCAGTGTACCCGGGCCATCGATGATAAAAGCTGTGCAATCCTTTCCCATGCATCGAAATAGCTAGTATTGACACAATTATTACATAATTATTTTGATTGTCCACAGATATTCAGAAGGGGATATATGTATGGCTACCTTAAGATACGGCACGGTAAGGGCAAGTACCTGTGGCTACATGAATAATGCGAGGGGTTGTGATGTAACCTGACCAAGTCAGGACGCGTGACGGAGCCGCGTCTCTTAAATTTTCTTCTAAACCCGGAGTCCGTACTGCGTAAAGATACCTGCACGTCAGCGGGGCAACCACCGATAAGCCTGGAGACCACTTTCTTTTTCTTTTCTTGCCCTTCTTTCTTGTTCACCGGCCGGGCGATCCCAACCACAGATTTTTGGTTCTTTGCTTGGTGTTGATATGCTAGATGGAGCACAGCACAGAACCCGACGCTGAGCGGGTGCCAGAGCAAGACACTTCGGAAACGACATCAGAATCGAAGATCTCTGCACAATCTTCCTCCGAACAAGCACAAGATACTGCAAATGCGACCGGAACACCAGCCGCAAGTGCGAGCCTCTGTGGTGTCTGCCACCTGAACCCGCCCAAGTACAAATGTCCTCGTTGTTACCTCCCATAGTACGTCCAGCAAGATGGCCCCCAATCTACTACCGAGCGATGCATGGCTGATTCAGGATCCAGCTGCTCAGTTGCATGTAACAGAATCCATCGCGAGAACCACCCCCCAGATCCCGAACCCGCGGCCCGACCTACGGTTCCAAGCACGCCTCCCACAGATACCCCTACTCAGCAATCGCGTGTTCCTGATCCGAATAATCCATTCCGTGCATTGGATACCTCGCAGAAGCTCAAATATCTGTTCCAGAAATATCCCAACCTGCCAGATCAGCTTCTCAAAATCCATGCTGCCACATTGCCCCCATCCGATGCTGGCCCGGATAGTCGTCTACCTGCCTCTTTGATGAAAGGCATCACCAGGAATAACAAATGGAATCACGATGTCGGGCTGCGAAATGGCAAGGATGCTCTGCGCAAAGCCAGAAAGGCCGATGGAGAGGAAGGCAAGGCGATAAGAGAATACTCGGAACTAATCCTCCATCTTCTCAACGACGAACAAGAAAGCCAGGACGCGACGGCCATTCTGCAGCAGCAGGCTGCTACTGATGATGTCAGACTCATTGAGCGGCTCATGGCTGAGGAAAAGAGATAAAACTACATGTCACATTAACCAAGATTTAAGCGCCATCGCCGTGCCGCATCAACATGGAGATAGGCGCTCCACTGATAAGAGAAGAAGAACAATGATTTATAGAAAGGTATGCACCTCATGGTCATTATTCATATTAACTATTATCATAACTAACGCTTGAAGCGGGCGAAGAAGCCACTTCTTGAGGATCTCGATGAGTCGTCAGACACTGTTTTGTCTGTCGACAGCACACTTTGCTTGTCGTCTTTGCCGTGTTTGTGAAAGTTCACCATCCGTCCTCGCAAGTTCCATCTGGACTCCTGTTTGCGCGGTGCTGGGACGATTGTTTTTATCGGCGCTGTCTCATCGCTCTGCGTCCAATCCACTCGATGCTCATTCACCTGAGCTGCCAACTCATAATAGTCGCCGCTCTCTGGTCTTTCCGCCAACACCACCCCATCGAATCCACCCGAAAATCTCTTGTTAGGTTCCCACCAGAGGAATGCACCAGTACTAATTCGCCGAGAAGCTGCATCGTCGCCGTTCTCCACCCATCTGGGCCTTTTCTGACCATCGAAGCTCCGGCACTGTGGTGCGTTGCCCAGTTGTTCATCCGCTTCGAGGGTTGCTTGAAGGGTCGACGCGTGCTGGAACTGGTTACGTTCATAAAGCCTCTCCCGCATGCTCTGTGCCCTTCGTAAAGCTTTGGCTTGCTCGATTGGCGCAGTTTCGGGACGCACATCTGCCATTTCACGGCTGGCGTTGGGACCCTCCAGATGGAATTTCATGGCTGGACGAGAAAGTCTATGTACGACCTGCTTCTCTGAAGCATCCTCGGCCTTGGTTGTACGCGCGAACTGGGAAGCAGCCACTTGGGGGATGTGTCGATAGCCTTGGGCTTCTGTGCTGGGTACATCATCTGGGTTTGGCGATTTGGTTTGTGTCCTCCCGTCTTGTGAACGGCGGGAGTCGTGCCTTGATGTTGGTGTTTGTGTTGAAGCGTCTTCATTCTTTTTCCTGGGCAAGGATGCCTTATCCGAGTTACCGGCCCGGGTGTCCACTGCCTTGCGCGCTACCAGAGCACGCCTGTCTGCCTCTGCCTTGGCTTTGGCTCGTTTCTTTCTCTCGGCATAGGCCTTTTGATCGGCAAGGACTGCGTACAGCTTCCGGGATAGCTCTTCTGGGTCAAAGGGTTGAGTCTGCGACGGTCGCGATTTTGGTTTCGGCTTGGAAGCAGGCGGCTTGGAAGTAACCTGTTTGGTCATCATTGGTATGGAACGCGCCCCCATAATATTAGGGGGGCATCTTGTATCGTGGATCATCATGGTGGCAGGTTTTGGGCCGTGACGTCAAGCTCCGTCTGAAAGAGTGGGTGCTTGACAATGAGTGCCTTCGCCTTGGTGCAATTAGGACTCCCAAGTTCAAGTCGCGTCTCCTGAGACGAATGCAAGGAGATCAGTGTGTGTTGCAAAGGCTGCGTGCGTGGTGATTTCGTTGGTGATTGGTGATGTCCGTGTTCAGACCACAACAATTGAAGTAATAAACCCGAGAATCGGTGCAAGACCCTGAACGGCAGACTGAGAGAATAAGCCCTCGGGGAGAAGCTTAAGAGACAGGGGAGTAGGCGAGAGAAGGGAAATCACGACGACTGCTCGGCAGTTATAAAGTGCCAGGGCAATGCACCCGGCCAAGATGGTTCAAGATGCCGGACGAGTAACAGGTCCCGTTGCAACGTCACCGTCAAGTGACGATCCATGAGCTTTATTAGGCTCGACAGGAAGAGGGTGCGGGCCCTGTGATCACTCGACCCTCTTTCAACAACCCACTAACGCCGCTACGCTAAGGGAGCCCCATGCTGGCATTAGCTTCTCGCTGCCCCAGACGACCCAGACCTGCCGAGACGAGGGCAAGCCACGGTTTGGGAAGCGAGCGAGCAAGACGCCGCCTACGGAACGGTCATGCTGTCGCGTGAACCAGGGCCTCGGGCGATTTCTAGCTGGCAGCAGGCTTTTATGACAGGTGATTTAGTGCTGGTCAGATCCCCTGGTCAAATTTCCCCCCAAATGGTCCGCGGGCCGGCCGATCTCCATTTGGCGCGGTGAGATGCACAGCGCCGGGCCATGGCCGGCTCGCCAGATGCAAATCTTAGGGCTGGAGATCGATGCACGAACCGCAGTAGGGACGCGAGCGAGCGCAAGACGAAGCAAAACGCTGATGCCGCAGATGGGCAAGCAGATCGAGAGATGGTGTGCAAGTGGCATCATGGAGACAACAGAGAGGGGAAACCAGATTCATCCCGCCTCGGCACATCCTGGTCGATGCCAGTGCCGCCCGAGAACAGATTCGATGTTATGGCATACGCCCGCGATCCCGTCTCCATGAAGGGCCCCTCCTCTGCTTCCCCCCCCTTGTTTCTTCTTCATCTCTCCCTCTCTCTCTCTCTCCTCTCAATCTCAAACCCCCGTCGTCGTCTCCTTTCCCCAGTCCCCCTGTTCCTGCACGCAGTCAAGCAAGTGTTTCAGAAGCAACTGGAAAGGGTGTGAATGTGCGTGCGGCGCTTGCGCGACCAGGACAGAACAAACACAAAACGGTCAGCCATTCCCCACACTCAAAGGGCCTGCCTTTGCATACGGCACCCAGCTGGGCTTTTGGGGCGTTTGCGGAGGCCCGCAACTAAGATTGCACCCAGGGTCCTCTGCCTCTCTCCGAGAAGTGGGCACCCGAACTGCAAGGAAGCGAAAACGGTGCAGCCCTTCCCTACCCCCCAGTTCCGCTGTTGTGCCCTCAACACGCCACATTATGCAGTTCATCTGTAGGGCGAACCACGGCCAGCTAGGCCAGCAAACAAGATCAGGGAACGCAATGCAACTCAGCAGGTGATCATGTCCGCTCTGAGGGTCGAGGAGTGGAGGGCACGCACCGCTCGCTCCGCTGAAATAAAACCAACGTGCAACTATTTGGTCAAGTAACACGAGTTATTAGCGGTGACGGTGGTGCCATGAGAAGGCGAGTTCGGGCGGGAACGTGCCAACTGTCGTGTGATCCAGACCTTTCCATAGTGGGGCTTAAAACAGGGCATTAAAATCGTGGAGCAAGGGTTCTTCTTTGCTAGCACATTTCGTCTTGGCCCGTAACGCTCGAACAACACGAGCCGGAGGAAATATGCCATTAATCGCAATGGGGTGGAACTCGGCAAATGGAAGAAGCCTCAGAAGAAGAAAAAAAAAAACATCTGCAATCCCTCAACACCAAAGTCCCTACCTACAAGAGGAGGGCATGATGCAAAGCCAAGAATAGTAACCCCCGCGACAGAATCCAGAGAGTGACGGGTGCCATTCCGCCGGTTAATTTCCCTCGACGTACCCGACCTCTGACTCGCATCGTGTTGAGGAGTCTCCTCGAGGTTGGCCGAGGGAAATTGCTCTGCCCATGGCAATCAGAGGAGCCGTGGCCAACCGCAAGCCACCAACTTGCCTTTGTACGTAGTATGTGCATAACTGCTTTTTGGTGACCTTACAGGTCTGCCGCCACGAAGAAGCGGGCTTCCACATGCAGAAACGAGGAGCGGCGCGGCCTGCATTGCATGGCCAGGGTTGCCAGGCTTGCTTTTGGTTTGCACCTTGGCCAGACTGCGTTCAGCAGCAGTCGACTCGAGCAACAGACCTCCCTGTCGGTGAACGCAGATCCCGTAACCCACCACCGGGGCCGTCACATCTGGGCCGTCCATCCTGCATCGCTGCGCCTATGCATTTGAAGCATCAAATGTCCGTATTCCTGTATCTGATTACATGTGCTAAAAGAGCAGCCCATGCTTAAGGGGAGCTCGAGTTCGATTTGAGCTTCAGCCACCAAAATGCGGCTGTCTTGAGGTGGGTTTGTGGCTTACACCACCCTTAATGGGAAGAGCGCCCTCACAGTACCTCACGCAATAGGACATAACGTAAAACCTTCGAAGCTTTCCCACGCCGGGTTTTACAGCAAACTAACGCGACCACCCACAGCGTGCGGCTTATGGTCTGTGTCCGGTGTAGAATGCGGGCAATTTAGCGAGAAGCAGGATGGCTGAGCTTGGTGGGAGACAGCAACGACCAAGTAATTGGCCGATTAGCCCTCAGTGACCGATTGCCAATGTTGGTCCCGAGTCCTAGGACGCGGGATAGAACTGTTCCGGAGGGGTCGGGTCGGGGCCCCGAAACACGGCGCTGTCTAAGGTACGTATGGTCAAGACTGCTCCGTCTGTGAGGGAGACCACTCGGTTTTGGGAGACGGAAACGTTTGTTTCTGAGGTTTCTGAAAGGGCTCCTCCAATAACATTAGGCAGCTGTGCACTTGCAAACTGGTTGGAGAAGGTTACTTCGGCGTTGCCGGCTGGTTTTGGCTGAAGCAGGTTTCGTGAATTGCCTGACCGAAGCTTCATGGCTGTGAGCATGCTATCGGCATGTTTACAGGGATGCGCATCTGGCAACCTTGGGCCCACGTGCGGGCAACGAGCACGTTGCGTCTCACGTCCCGGTGGTCAGCTTTGCCCTGTGCGCCAGTAGCATGGGTCTGGAGACCCGGTACACTCATGTGACTCTGCATTTCCTCAGCAAAGAGCCACGAGCTGGGCGAGGCCTTACCGAAACTAGACGATGCCAGTATTGTTAAAATGAGGCAGAGGATCCGGGTTAGACGATCGGCGACGAAGAGCAATGAACAGGGCCCCCCATCTTGGGACTAGGGCCCAGCGACGGACGAGGTCAAGCAACACCAGTGCGGTCGGTGGTGGGGAAGCTCCGTGTCTTCAATGCGTGCATGATTCGCTCCCTCCACTGCCACAGCAAGTCCCCTACATGGCTTTTCATGCGGCACAGGGCAGCAGGCTAGAGCACCGGCGTTCACCCCGGTGTACCCAGGAAATGAAGATCTGCTTTCACGCTTCACCTTTCTCCTTGCCGCTGTGAACCAACAACGTCGCATGGGGGCAGCTGTGCGCGGGGGAGCAGCCACTACCATCTCATTCACTCCTTTGCCGTGAAAGTAAAAAGGGGGGGAAAGGCAGAGAAGGAAAGAATTGCGTATGAACGTGTTGCTTTTTTTGCTTTTTGTTCTTGACTGGCGACCAAACGTTCAATTAAAAGGTGGTTTACTTTATCCAAAGCAGACTATGTCTTGGAGACCATGCTCCTAACCAGCCAATTGTCGTGCCTTGGCCAGGAAGCCGGGCGTGTGACGTCTCCGTGGTCATGCCATCGTCATTGCCATAGGTAGACGAGAGATCCAGCAACAGCAGGCGTCAGGACCCCTGACTGGACTATCTTTTTTGTACTATAACGTTAATCACTGCGAGACAAATAACTTACACGAGGGCCTCAATCGCGCGTTGCTATTCCACCTTTTCGGCTTGCCAACCTTTTCGTCCCGCGCACCCAACGTCAACCTCCTCGGGCTCACCCCTTGGTGATCCCGGACTATTGGATAACCGTGCAGCTCAGCCGCCCCAGCGCGCATTCCCCCCTCCCTTACCTTGACGTTCCCTTCCCCTTCTCCTCTCCTCCCATCCTTTGGGATTTTTTTGATTTTTTTTTTGGTGCCAGGGACAAGGGCGGCTGATGGGCTTGTCTCATCGCGTCTCTTTCGCTGGCTCTTTTCTTTTTTTCCTTACCCTGCTACCGGGCTCGACCAACGAGATCGCTACGAAGGCCCATCACTCTATACGGGCGGCGTCGCAACGGCACGTTTTCTTCCACGGCCCCCCCCCTCCTCCCTTGCCGGCTTGAATCAACCTCGTCCAGATGTACGTGTCTTGTCTTATTCCCTAGTCTGCAGCAATCCTATATCGGGACCCATCTTTTCCTGAATCTTTTTCCTCCGTTCCCCCTGGCCTTCTCAATTCTTGCTACGCCCTCTCTTTTCTGCGCCATTGGGAGCTTGCCCGTGTTAGTGTCTGTGGGCAGAAACGGCGCCTTCTCGAGCACTTGCACCTGCCCACTCCTCCCACAACCGCAACCACAACCAGAACCACTACCAGGTTGCACCCACCACCGCCCGCCACCATCTTGGTCGCCGCTACACTCTACCGTGCCAGCTAAACCGCACCGCCTGAGCGCGCGAATCACTACCGTCCCACGCCCACATTCCGTCATATCTTCATTGGGCCTCCTCTGCTTCGCTTTTTTTTTTTTTTTGGTCTCTCTC
>PXOD01001188.1:0-15435 GCA_003012165.1 Paramyrothecium roridum | reverse complement strand
CCCCCCAGCGGCAGCCAGGCGTCGAACAATGCTAACAACAGTGGGGCCGCCAACACCACAATGATGCACACGGGTGCTACCAGTCCGGGTACTGGTGAGCTTCCCCCTGGCTGGGAGCAGAGGTGGACACCAGAAGGCCGGCCTTACTTCGTGGACCACAATACTCGGACTACGACGTGGGTCGATCCTCGCCGTCAGCAGTATATCCGCATGTACGGTGGCCAGAATAACGCAAATGGCCAGATCCAGCAGCAGCCAGTCTCTCAGCTTGGACCTTTGCCTAGCGGCTGGGAAATGCGCCTCACCAATACAGCCAGAGTATACTTCGTCGATCACAACACGAAGACAACCACATGGGATGACCCACGTCTCCCATCTTCTCTGGATCAGAACGTTCCACAGTACAAGCGTGACTTCCGAAGGAAGTTAATTTACTTCCGATCCCAGCCAGCTATGCGCATCCTCAGTGGGCAATGTCATATCAAGGTTCGACGATCCCATATCTTTGAGGATTCTTTCGCCGAGATCACACGACAATCAGCCACGGACCTGAAGAAACGATTGATGATCAAGTTTGACGGCGAGGATGGTTTGGATTACGGTGGTCTGTCCAGAGAATTCTTCTTCCTGCTTTCTCACGAGATGTTCAATCCTTTCTACTGCTTGTTCGAATATTCCGCACACGACAACTACACTCTCCAGATCAACCCCCACTCGGGTATCAACCCTGAGCATCTAAACTACTTCAAGTTCATCGGCAGGGTTGTCGGCTTAGCCATCTTCCACAGGCGCTTCTTGGATGCCTTCTTTATCGGCGCCCTGTACAAGATGGTTCTGGGCAAGGCAGTTGCCTTAGCTGACATGGAGGGTGTCGACGCTGACTTCCACCGATCGTTACAGTGGATGCTAGACAATGACATTTCCGGCGGCATTCTTGAGCAGACCTTTTCTACGGAAGATGAGCGATTCGGAGTTTTGACTGTCGAGGATCTGATTCCTAACGGACGTAACATTGAAGTCACCAACGAGAACAAAAAGGAATACGTCGACCTCATGGTCAAGTGGCGTATCGAAAAGCGTATCGCGGAACAGTTCCAGGCATTCAAGGAAGGTTTCCATGAGCTCATCCCCCAAGATCTCATCAACGTTTTCGATGAACGCGAGTTGGAGCTGTTGATTGGAGGTATTGCGGAGATTGATGTGGATGATTGGAAGAAGCACACCGACTATCGTGGTTATACCGAGTCTGACGAAGTCGTCCAGAACTTCTGGCAGACCGTACGCTCCTGGGACGGTGAGCAGAAGTCCCGACTGCTGCAATTTACGACCGGCACGTCGAGAATCCCGGTCAACGGCTTCAAAGATCTACAGGGAAGTGATGGACCAAGACGATTCACGATTGAGAAGGCTGGAGAAATCGGCAACCTGCCAAAGGCGCATACTTGGTAAGTTATTTGGCCTTCGGGTTACGTTCTCAAAGCTGACTTAATGCTTTAGTTTCAACCGACTTGACCTGCCCCCGTACAAGAACTTGGAACAGCTCCAGCAGAAGCTCACAATTGCCGTTGAGGAGACAATGGGTTTCGGTCAAGAATAGACTATGACGTTGTATACATTACGCTGTCAGGAAGGCTTACTTGCATCTCAGCTGAACGACTATGTACTTGCTTTGCGAGAAATATCTGTCTTCCATGTGTTTGCTTCCGTCCTCTCACCACAGATCATGTTTTCTTTCCTCTTCATTTTTTTGGGTACAGTCATTGGTTGTAAGAGAGGACAACTCAGGTAGTTCGGCGCTGGCGGGCAACTCTTTTAATATCAAACAGCGATCTCCTCGCGCTTTGTAGAACTGGACAGGATCCTTGTGAACAGCATGGGTCAAAGCTTGAAAACATAGCAGCGACTGGTTTCACGCAAGGATTTCTGTCTGCACCTGCATTGATGGGTTCTCTACAACGTATCAAAATACATTTGCTCAAAATAAAGCGACCTGTCAGAGACTGACAATGATTGGAGCTGTGAAATAAATAAGCCGTGGACCTCGTTGCAGCAACCCATTGACGATACGCTAGAGGGTTAATATTCATATTTGCGGTAAACACTTGCTATTGTGGTATTTCTGGAGCCCAGTCTAAAAAGGTGATATCGTGGGTTACTTCGGCACAGTAAGATCCAGTCTACGACCATTACCTCTTTTAGACACAAATGTGTGGCAAAGGATGTGGCAAACAGATGTAAGGGGGATGCTTTTTCAGTGTACTGTAATATAGCATATCTGCGGTCGTCCCACCATTCTACGGAAAACAAAAACCCAGTTTATACACCTAGTAAACAAAAGAGACAGGTATGTATCTCCCCGCAGCCGCTCACAATCCGCCGACTTCATCCTCCGGCCCCTGCATCTCCGCGCCACTGCTCATCGCCTGTACCACATCCTGGAGATCTTGGTGTTGCGCATCTTGCGCTGCAGCTGGAAGATGCCGTACATGAGAGCCTCGCTGGTAGGAGGGCAACCGGGGACGTAGATGTCGACGGGCACAATGCGGTCGCAGCCGCGGACAACACTGTAGCTGTAGTGGTAGTAGCCGCCGCCGTTCGCGCAGCTACCCATCGAGATGACCCAACGGGGTTCGGGCATCTGATCGTAGACCTGGCGAAGGGCGGGCGCCATCTTGTTCGTAAGGGTACCGGCAACAATCATGACATCGGATTGACGCGGGGAGGCTCGGAAAATGATACCGAGACGATCCTGGTCGTAACGTGGGGTGGAGAGGTGCATCATCTCGACGGCGCAGCAGGCGAGACCGAAAGTCATGGGCCAAAGAGAAGACTGGCGAGCCCAGTTGGCCATAACGTCAAGTGACGTGCTAGAATGAGACGTCAGTAATTATCGACAAAGGTAACATCCGTATGGATCAGTTTGGGCCGAAACATACAGCGCGTACTGAATGACGCTCTTGGTGGATTCCTCGCTGGCCAGGGGGATTTCCTTGCGAGGCTTGGCCAGGCCACCAGGGCCACCGTGGGGAGTCAGAGAACTGGCATCGCGACGGGCGGAGGCGTGGAAAGCGGCGGCGGTGCGGAATGGGATCAGGGCAGTCGTCGGCTTAGCTAAGGATTGGCAAACATAGTCAGTAACTGACGGACAATGAGGACGTGCAAGCACTGGCGAGGCAGCTCCCAGCTGTCCGGCCTATATAACGCACCTCGCAGGGCCATTGCGGCCGCAGATCGCGTTGACTGGAGCATTTCGACGGACAGGCGAGCAGGTCCTTCGGAAAAGAGGCAACTGAGAAGGATGAGGAGGAGGGGAGAGGCGTGGAGGGACGCGGGTGCGGCAGAAGAGACTTTGACCTGCTAGTTCCCCAAGCTTGACGTCGAGATGTGTGCTATTCGCCTCCGGCTCTGGGAAATGCAAAGGCTTTGATTGGCTGAGCCGGCCGGCGCGAGGATTAACCGAGTTGGTGGTGGTAGAAGTTCCGAAGGGGTTGCTTGTACTTATGTAATCAGAGGTTTGCCCCTCGGAGGGCATCCGGAACAGTACCTACCCTAGACAAGCATACTTGGAAGTTGGTAAACGAGGTAGGGCAAGATATCGTGTATGTCGAGTAGTTTGATGATGTGCTTGTGTTCATCGCTGTTTGGCGTTGATATCTTCCTTCTTGGTGACTTGGCCAATGATAGTCTCGATAAATGCGACAAGCATTTGGTCTCCCGCAAGTGTTTGAGGCTTCACCTCTAGACGCCGATATTGTACGATTGGCAAATGAAAGTATTGCGAAAAGTCTATGCGTCACTTGCTTGATATTTGACGTCTTCGGTTAACATTGGGAACCCTGCTCACGACATTTGGGTTGGTCAAAAGGGCGAAGTCAATAACCACTGGAGCGTATTTCGATTGCCACTACAGTTGATCGACCAGTAATTTCGCATCATGATAAGCATATAAACCTCTGAATTCTGCGATATTATATCCGTTTTTTTCTTCTTTCAAATGGCACTAGAAAGTCCTTTGCCAATCGAGTATTCATTCAATATTTTATTTACGATTTACTTACCATTTAATTACTTCTTATTGGTTCATTCAAGCACCTGCTCTCATAGATTCATGATGCAACACCGAGCAAAATTTATGTCGACCCACTGTATGTGCAATCAACTGCCTGTTGCTACATTACCAACGAATTAATTGGACGGGTGAGTGTTTCCTACCGAAAATACCACCAATAGCCTGGACCTTGGAATTCCTGGATGCCCGAACCAGCCGGCGCCCCCAAAATCCCCGAGAGGAGCTGACAATGTGGAAGATAAGGCATATCACACGTCATTATCATCGTCCACGGGAATCTCGGCGCAGGCCAAGGCAGGCCAAGCTGCGGCTACTACAATTCAGCAAGTAGCAAAGTAATAGTCGTGGTGCACTGGGCGAATGACTGCATTCAGCAAATTCAATGACACACAACAGGCAAGACCCAGCGACCACATCAAGCGTATTGCATGCAGAAAGCTTGCCAGGAAGCCAATGAAGCAGACGTGGGCCTGCATAAGTAGTGGATGCATTGCCAGAGTTGGATTACGTATACAAAGGTAGAGGCGGGCTGGTTGCATGCATAATAACGGAGAGCAATCAGTTCCTGGGCATAGAGTTACATCCAGCCACGCGCCGGCCCATCAGACACATTCCGAACCACGCTTTTGTCTCACACAAGCCCCTAGAATGACAAACTATTCCGCAGACCACGGGCCACAAAGGGGTCACCGACCCGGTCCTCCGTACTTGTCGAAGCCGATGGCGAATGAGGATCAGATCAGAATCAGGGTCGAGACCCCCCCTTCCAAATGAATTATCAAATGAGATGCACCAAGAGCGAGCCAAATGATGAGAGGATCGCCAAGGATTGGTTTTAGTGAGTGGGGAGACGATGGATCCGGGATTGCGTGGCATGCAAATTGTACTAGCCACGGGGGGGGGGGCCGGCGGTACTCGTAGCGTGAGTCCGCACCGAAACTCGCAGACCGTGACAACGAGGTGTACATGACGGAGACGGCTCGAGACACATCAGCCAGTGGTTCCGGGGGCCAATAATTCCCCTACACGCAAGAGTCAGACAGTTTGTGTCACCTCATGTTGCCCGAGACAAGCTTGCGCATCATGGAGATTTTTTTTAGAAAGCGAACAAGGTACAATATGCAGATGCAGATGCAGATGATGCAAATGCAAAGGCAAAATCAGGTATACTTTGCTTTGCTTTGCTTTGCTTTGCTTTAAGATACCTTACCTTACCTCCATTGGCAAGGTTGTGTGAAACAGGGGTATTTGATGAGAGAACTTTACTAACAGCCAAGGTACAGCAGCTTTCCCACTCATTCATACTGTACCTAATGTGCCTGTTTCTGCTAATACCGGTACTTGGCCCTCTGGTATTGTGGATGGCCTCCTCGGGAAGGTACTTAACCCGCCTTGCCTGGGTTTCCAATAATCAATTGTCAACCATCGCGCCAGCGGGCCAAGATTAGGGAGGGTTCTACCAACGGCGTCCCTAGCCCGTTCTGGCTTTAAACCCTCCAGCAAGGATGTGCTGGTGTCCTTTTTACCTCAGGTGGGAAGTGGAGATGGAGAGAGGCGAGCCCATGCTACGGGGGCAAGCAATAAATCTACAGGCACAGGCACAGGCACAGTACAGAGTACCTTAAGTTAAACCGGCTGGATAAAAGTAAAGTAAAGCATGGGGACCATGACACCTTGTCGAAGCCACCCCGTCCCGGCCCATCCCCCATTCGGTCATTCCATGGCCTAGGATGCGCTCTCCACTGCGCCGCAACCCCCGAAGCAGCCTTTAGTTAAGCTCTCAGCTTAATTAATGGTTCCCTCGCCATGCGCCTTCACCTCTAGATCCTGGAACTTGGAATGGGAGCGGCGAATCAACCCCTGCCCTGCCCATCCCTCCCCACGCTGCCCTGCCACCTCTTCTCCTCCTACATCTCTGCACTTGGTTTGGCATGGAACCCAATCAGAGGATCCCCTTATTCTTCATCTTCTTCCTCCTCCCCCTCCTCATCGCTACTGGCCCTGCTTGACTGCATCACGGCGCTGCGTACTTGCCGCCTTCCCGCCGTCTTCCCCCCAACGCCCTCGATGGTTTGAACTGGCGCCGCACCTCTCCCACATGGCGAGGATCTACGGCGCGCGAAGATGGTCCGCCTGGCCCTCGAGGCTGGTGCTGCGCTATCTCCTTGTCGCATTCTTCGCCGCTCTCGTCACCGTCAACTACCTGTTATGGTACGATACCGCGGCTTGGGATGCCGTCAACCTCCCCGATTCCGTGACCCTGGGGTCCGAACACCCCATTGAGAAACTCATGAAGGAAGCCAAAGAGTTCCAGGAGGAACGCATGGCCCGGCGCAGCTTCGACGTACGTGTCGCAGCTGCTCGATATCGTGCGAGACGAGGACGGCACCCGCCGCCGGGCTTCGATAAGTGGTTCGAGGCCGCTATGCATAACGATGCCGTCATTATCGAGGATTACTTTGATCGAATTTACAAAGACCTTACCCCATTCTGGGCCCTCCCCCGGGAGGTAGTCGCTCGCCGCGCCAACACCTGGCCCTTTGTTGTCCGAGTTCGCAAAGGCAAAGCTCGCGGTGACGGAGAAACCAAAGGGCTCGTGCCCTGGCTTCAGCTGTGGACGAGTCTAGTCGCAAGGTTCGCCGCTGACCTCCCGGACGTTGATATGCCCATCAACTACATGGACGAGCCACGCATGCTCGTCCCCTACGATAGGATAGCCGAGCTGGTGAAGAAGGAAACAGCTTCGAGGGCTATGCCATCCTCGGATAAGGTGTCCTCAAAGTACACTGGCCTCGCAGCTCTCGATGCCACCCACTCGAAGCAATACAATCCTAACTGGTCAGGACCAGACAAGTCGTATTGGTCTTTGGCTGTCAAGGCCTGCGGACCAGAAACGGCTGCGTATGGCGTTCCCGTGTACACGAACTGGTCAGAGCCTGCCGAATTTCCTCAAAATTGGAAACCAGCATACGCCTACCGCGGCTACGTGCAAAACTGGACAGCATCCATGGACCCTTGTTCGCAACCGCACCTGCGCCAACTTCACGGGACCTTCATCGAACCCCTTAGCATCGCCTCCACGGAGGAGCTCGTACCCATATTTAGTGGCTCTAAGCTTCCCATCAACAACGACATCCTGCTTCCTGGTGCCATGTACTTGACCGATGATGAATTTTACTCGGGCGGTGATTCGCATGGGCCACCGTGGGAAGAGAAGAAGAACAAACTGGTTTGGCGCGGCGACGCCTCTGGCGGGCGCACTAAGAATCAGACATGGCACCATTTCCACCGACATCGTCTGATTGAGATGCTGAATTCCACCACAGTCTCTCGCGCTGAAGAACAAGGCACGCGGCCCTTGGCTTTCCCCTTCCCCCAGAAGAATTTACATCCCAGCTATCATCAAAGCGAACACCAACTGGGACAATGGCTTGAGGAATTTGCCGACGTTGGCTTCCTGCACCTGTGTGCCCCTAACGAATGCGACTTCCTTGACGATCGACTCAAGATTTCAGAGAGAAAGCCGATGAGCGAGCAGTACTATTACAAATTCCTCCCCGACGCCGATGGTAATTCCTTCAGCGCGCGGTTCCGCGGCTTCATGAGGTCTACGAGTCTACCTCTCAAGGCAACCATCTACGCGGAGTGGCACGACGATCGCTTGGTGCCTTGGCTACATTTTGTTCCCTTGGACAACACCTTCCAGGACCTTTACTCGGTGCTGGAATTTTTCGCGGACGGCGATGGTCCTGGAGACGCCGCGGCAAAGTACATTGCCGAGAGAGGCCAGGACTGGGCCGAGCAGGTACTGCGCGGCGATGACATGGCCTTTTATGTTTGGCGGCTGCTCTTAGAATGGGCGCGGCTTTGCGACGAGAACAGAGATACCCTGGGGTACGTGGACGATTTGGCGTCATGATTGATTTTGAAATGCATAACCCATAAAGCTGTCGACATTTGATATGCACATTTCGGCACGTCGATGCTTGGAAACGTCTTTTCAACCTGTCTTCCCGGCCTGAGCGCTTGGAAAGCTTACAAAACAAGCACGATATTGCATTTTCTGGCTAGGCGTTGGGAGTATACGCAGGGAGGGAAGGGCTACGTTGTAACAGAGCAGAGGAGTGTCTTGGATAGGACCTCTTCAAGCATTTAGAAGTAGTCCACCCGTCGTCTGTTTGGCTCAATAATGACATTTTTCGTCTTGAAAAACGCATGCCATCTGCAATCCCAAAAATATCACGTGAAAAGGTAAGGTAGGAGACAACTGTTTGCATTTATTATATTATCGTTTCTATCGTCGTCGCTTCATATTGAAAAAAACGCCATTCAAAACTGCCTTTCAGCTTTTTAGTGATTGTTGATGATAATTTGTCCATTACCACTACGTATGCGGACAGCAGGCCAACACTGTAAGCACAGAATGACCAGTCAAGCGAAACGTACTAGTCAAGGTCGACCTGACAAGGAGGTAAGCACCGGGATTCGCTATCATAACTGTAGGTTTCTCAAAGCCGGCCGACTGGGCTGGCCCTTCAGGTGCGCAGAAGAGCCCTTGAATAGGCTCTGCCAGATGAACGCCTCGCTGAGGAGGAGCTCGATATCCTTCTCTGTCCAGTTCTTAGTCGGTAAACTCTGGAGGAACATCATGATCTCCTGGAAATCCATCTTCTGGAGTTTATCGGACCATTTGACCAGGAATGCGGCACACACGTAAAGATGAAATTCGGAGAACCCTTGCTCCTCGGCCTTTGATTCAATAGAGTCAGCTGGTCGTAGCAGAGGTCGGAGGAATGTGAAAACTGCAGCTCTGCGCTAGACTTACAAGATATGTGTCCCACATCCGGATGGTGTTTTGAACGCTAATCTCACGCATGAGAAGACAGTTCATCCAACGGAAGCTGAATTGGATAAACTCCACTCCTTCCTTCTCAAGGTGCTTTGAGAGGTTCCCATCGATTCTGGCAGTCAAGTCGCGCAAAGCGGCCACCTGTCGCTGAATACCGGGTTGAGCTACTATGTAGTGATCCTGGATGCCGTCCAGAAGCTTTGTCAAGCACCAAAACGAGTCGGCCTCGACCGCATCGAGGACGGATTTAGGTAGTTGTCCTGGGTCCATGCCCGTTTCAATGTTCGGATCTCCGATGTACAGGCCCAGGAAAACTTGGAAGAATGGTGACACCAGGTCGTTGATGCCCTGGACGTATCCACTTGCAGGGTGACGGACAGCCCAGACGTAGAGTATACGCTCCAACGACCTCTGTGTCGCCTCATAGCTGTAGAGTTCGATGTGGGGATTCGTTCGAGGCACATCGATGCTGATCTGATGCCAAATCGCTTCGTCCAGGCCTCTAGCTCGGCTGCCCGAGGCCGCATTCGTGCCTCCTCTTTCAAATGCTTGCCGCACGCCATCGACATACTCCTTCCTCTTCCTTTCAAGCGCCGCGACTCTCCGTTCACTGTTTGTGGGTAGGTAACTTAGGAGAAGCTGCCAGGTCACGGCGCGGACCTCATCCGGCACGCCTGACCATGCTAAAGACCGAAGATCTGGAAGTGATATGGAAGATGCTTGCAGCAGCTTTTTGAACTTATTTATCCGTCCTATACGGGAGTTGATAGCGTCGGCTTCTTTCGAAGTAGTGCCGCTTTGAATCGAAGGGTAGTTAATGAGGTGCAGTGCATTTGCAGGGTCTAAATTCGTGAGCCAACGCGCATGACAGGGTAATTTCGACATACCTTTGAGGATATCCTTGTACTGTGGTCGCAATATTTTGCCCTCGCTCTTCTTGGGCATCGGATATGTGGGTGATGGACGCTCAATAGCGATATCGGCACTGTTGGAGTACCTCCTTGCTGGAAATCCCCCAAATGAGCTATCTATTGCCGGAGATAGAGCGTTAGAATCTGTGGGATTCTGCGAAGCAAGCCGCTTCGTCCGTCTTTTCATATTGGACAGGCTCGGTAGACCAAAGTCGTCACCATCGTCATCCTCGTAACCCATCATCTCATCCTCGTCCGCCTTCCAGTCATCATTTGTGTTCGAGAGGAAATTGATGTAGTTCTTGAAAGGCGGCGAGTTGAGGCCCGAGCTATTCCTATGTGGCGGGGAGGCATCGGGGTTGGTCTTCGTTCGCGTCGAGGAGGACGACGGCGGGGTCCGAGGACGCGAGGAGTTGGATAGGTTCCTGTCGCGAAGAGTTAGCATAACCAAGTCCTAGAGATCGTGAAAGTAGGCTTACAAAGAGTCGATTTTCAGCATGTCGGCATGCGAGTAGGCGGCGCCGACCACCAGGTTGGGGTCGCGGCCGGCTGGGGTGGTTACGCTTCGTCGCTGAGCATTGTCTCGAGGAGGCGGTCTCCAGAATGGCGATGCGGACCTGCTGTTGTGTCAGCGCACAGAAGGCTTCCGGTACGGACGGTGGCTAGGGACGGTGTATTTACTCAGATCTGTCTATAAGAGAGCCATTGTGCCCTGGTCAGCTTGCATTGCCCGCCACACATCGCCGCTTCATGAACGCCGTGTGAGAACCTACCGACTTGGACCATCTCCTGCGGCAGTGGGGCAGTTAGCAACAAGGAGCATGACATCAATGGCAGGCAGAGAGACCTCAGCCAGACGGGATGGGCAAACTCACTGACTGCACCGGTTTCTTACCGCTTCCCGAGGACGACCACATTGTCACGGATGGTCGTCGCAAGGGCGAGGCCACATTCTGTAGCAAAAGATTGGACGTGCTCGAGGCTGGTCTTGAGCAAGCGCCGAAAGATGGGCTTGAAGGGTACGAGAGTCAGTTCAAGAAACTCCTGTGAGCACCCGGACCATTCACTGGGCTCCTAGCAGCTTTCAGGCCTAGCTAACCACTGCTTTTGGGGCCGGGGACCGTCTGAGCACCATCCTTTGCCGTTGCTCATAGGCGGGGAAACCCCACCAAGGAGCAGGTCGTTTCAGGCGGTCGGCCGATGTCAAAGGCCTGCTCCCAAAAAGAAAGGTGCCGAGGTTCACCCGCCGAGTTCATTGGCCGCTTTCGCTTTGTCAGCACCGCTCTGTTTGGTCGCGCCGTTGAAGCCTTCCTTCCGTGCAAACCTTCCTGGCTTGATCAGATCAATTCCGACATCACGACCTCACCTCATCTGCCTCCTTCTACGTGTGCATTAATTCTTCCTTTATTTTAGGCGCCCAAATACCTACTGCTAATCAATCGCACGAGGAGCTTCTTTGTTACCAGCCTCCCGACCGGGATCACTTGGATCAAGCTTCTTGACAAGCTCACATCAACGAAACACAACTCATTCGTGCTGCGGCAATCGCTGTTCGCGAGAATGACAGAGCCAGAGAACTTCGAAGAGGATCTCTTCGCCGACCTGTACGTCTTGAGTATCCATGGCCCTTAGACCGGCCCAACATTGTACTTCCTAACACTTTGCAGCTACGAGGACAACGATGCCTCCAAGGCAGGACCTGGCCCTCAGCCTCCGGCGTCAGCGCCAGCAGCTGCACCCAAACACGATGTCGATAACTTCACATCCCATAGTAATGCTCCGGATATACCAAGCGTGGAACAGACGCAACAGTATGAAATGGAAGACGAAGACGATGACGATGATGTTGACTTCAACCTGGGAGGTGGCTCTAATAACGTAGCGCGCTCCGCTCCGGCCGAAGGGATTTCATCATCACCACCACCTTATGGGACTGTCCATAAGGCAAGTGCGAAAGAAGACGGGTAAGTTGCCGATGTTCCTTGGTAATGTGATGCGTTGCTCTGTTTTTCCTGCCCGTGCTGTCACCATTCCATCGCGACCGGCGCAAGCAGCCTTCTCGGGAAGCGCCTGGCTGCGGTCTACTTCGCAATGATAACCCCATTTGCCTTCCACAAACTGTTATACGTAACTTGATCATACGAACATCGAGAGCTGCTTCAGCTGGAAGCTTGACGCAACTAGGTTGGAGAATGAGGTTTGGTGCATGAGCTTCAAAAGTCCGAGTGGCAATGGTCTTGTGGTACCGTGGGAACGGGGTATGAGCCATCCAAACATGACAAGAGGAGAGACACCACAAGAGTGATTGTCTGAAAGCACAGGAAGAGATGGTCGTCAAGCCTCGGATACCAGGAATATTCCCTGTGGTTGTTACCAGAGAAAGACCAATCGACAATAGTCATCACGCATGGCGCTACTAGCTTCCATAGCAAGAGTCGCAGAAACTTTTTAAGAGTCAAGAGCCTAAGAGGAATGTCTTCATTCGAACCAGCTGCTATTTTAGCAAGACTTATAGCGTGTAGCGCTCGAGGCTATTACCTAGCAAGACAGAAAGACAGACCAGACAGTCAAGACGATAGCACAAGACGAAGAGAACAGAATTCGACAAAAGAAGAATCTCTCGCTGCCATTGCCTTGGTACCACTGGGGAACAAAGCGTCAAATGTCTCGTCTGAGCCACTCGCTCTAGATTCCGGTTTCCAGATGATCAACCAATGTCTCAATCACGGCCCAAGCGGATATCCGATCACCTCGCAAGACTTAAGAATCAGTTCTGAGCTGTCAACCACAAGAGCCTCTCAGCAAAGGGCAGCAGCAGCAAACTCAGCTCCAGCACCGCCAAAGCCATTCGCTATCACACAAACGCCCAAGCCCGACAATCTCAGCAGGCATCATGCTCCAGCCAAGGCAAACTAAGGCCTCACGTAATGACAGGACCACCGCACTGCCATATCATTGCACCGCCATTCTATTTGCTATTCCCTGCTTTATTCGAATTCGTTTGCAATCTTTGCCTTGTTATGTTTCAGCTTGGATGACCTTCCAGCACCATGTACTGACCTAGCGTGTAGTAAGATGTTTATTGGAGGATTGAATTGGGAAACCACAGATCGTGAGTTTGCCTGATGCTTCTAATTTCTCATTTGCGAGGTCCTGACTGTTGTAGAATCGCTGCGAGACTACTTCTCCCAGTTTGGAGAGGTCATCGAGTGCACTGTGATGCGAGACAGCAGCACAGGCCGATCACGAGGTTTCGGCTTCCTCACATTCAAAGATGCCAAGACTGTCAATATCGTCATGGTCAAGGAACATTTCCTCGATGGCAAAATTGTATGCCTCCAAATTCGAGCTAGGTTCGACGTGGTTTCGGCTAATTCAAGATCTAGATCGACCCCAAGCGTGCTATTCCCCGGGACGAGCAGGAGAAAACGAGCAAGATCTTTGTTGGTGGCGTCAGCCAGGAGACGACGGATCAGGAGTTCAAGGACTATTTTGCGCAATTTGGTCGGGTTGTCGATGCAACACTCATGATGGATAAGGATACAGGCCGCCCCCGTGGCTTTGGTTTCGTTACCTTTGAAAGCGAAGCCGGCGTCGATGCTTGCATCAATGTGCCCCTGGAAATTCACGGTAAGCCAATCGAGGTTAAGAAAGCACAGCCTCGAGGCAATATCCGTGAGGAAGAGGAGGCAGCCAAACGCGGCAAATTCAGGAAGGAAGAACAGTCAGGCCAAGGTGGAATGGGGCAGCAAATGGGGCCCAACGGCATGTCGCCTCAAGTGATGGCGCAGTACTTCCAACGCATGCAACAGTATTTCGCGATGATGCAGTCACAGATGGCCATGAGCCGTGGCATGCCGATGAACCCAGCAATGTGGCAGAACATGATGCAAATGCAACAGATGCAACAAGCCATGGGTCGCGGAGGAAATCAGAACATGATGAACAACATGAACCCTCAGATGATGCAGCAAATGCAACAGATGCAACAGATGCAACAACAAATGCAGCAGCAGATGCAGCAAGGCGGCCAGGGCAACGCAGGTTATGATCAGTACCAGCAGCAGCAGGGTGGTGGTGGTGGTGGTGGTGGTGGTGGACGTCGCGGTGGCCGTGGAGGCGGCTACGGCGGGGGTCACGGAGGACACGGCGGTCAGGGCTACGGGATGGGTGGTGGTGGCGGCGGCAACAACGGCAACGGCAACGCTCCGGCATCGTGGGAGGGGATGTATGACGACGTGCCTCAGCCCAGCGCAAACCAGGGCGGATACCGCCGTGCGGGCAGCGGCAGCCAGGGAACGCCGGATCCACAAAATGCACCTCCTGCCAATGCTCCCACAGGACCCAAGAATGCAGGAAAGCCAGGCGCCAACTACAGGGGCGGTGGCCGAGGTGGAAACCGAGGATTCCATCCTTATGCCAGGTAATCACATCCTTGAAGCTCAAGGGGCCGGCGTTGGGCAAGGAGAGCTGGGGCCACCATATGTCTGAAAAGTTGCGGGCAGGGCAATGCAAAAGCATGTCATTGATCTCTTACAAGAACATGAAGCATTGGTTTTGAGGAGTCTATTTTACCGCTGGGGGCAAGTGGTTATTATGTATCATTATTCGCTTCTACGGTATCTTATTTTACTTGGTTGCTATGCCCTAGGATTGAGGAAACCGATGAGCGCACTGGAGAAAGCAGAGCGACAGCCATAGCCATAGGTCAGCACAGTATCCAGTCTTCTAATAGCGATTGATGACAGAATACGATCGGCGCGAGGGCTTGCTTGCGATTCCTTGCTTGGCTCCTACTGTATCAATGAACGAAAAGAGTCAGATGTCAAGTTTACCAATTGGTAGGATTTTCTTTTCCAAGTTGGCAGAACCATGACATGTGAAAATTGTTGCAAGAGGGTGGCATAGACCAATTACGAGCAATGAAACGAGACTGGCAGTGCCCAATCAAACCGGAAACGTGCGCTTCTCAAGACGACATCTTAGTTCGGTCAGTGAAGGCGAGTCAATGGTTGGCTGGGCAGAGGAGTGATGACGCAAAGTGTGATGTAAGTAGCTACAATCTTCAGCAGCTGCGCCGCCTAGTCTTCCTTACAGATCAAGCAGCAACGTGTACAATGTATGGAAAACTTGGAAGTAGAACGAGAGGAATTGTCATTGACCAAAGTGTAGGGGTAGGGGCACACCCCAAGAAGGAGAAAAAAAAAAAAGGGAAAAAAAGAAGAAGGAACAGAGACAAAGTGAACATGGCTAACTCAATAAATCAACGGACAAAATTCGTCGTGGGCGATACGACAAGGCATAATAAAAGGAGGTTGATGGGCTGACAAGCTCCATTGAAATTATTATTACGATTGCGGGTTAGGATACGACATGTGGAGTGTAGCGTCCCGTCGGGCGACCTGAGGAACCACTTTTCCGCTGCCCACGCTCCACGCATCGACCCCAGTTTGTACGAAACCGCGCCCCGAAATGGTGCCTTCCCCCCCTGGAAGGTCGAGCCAGCTAACAGGTAGCACGAAGCTTCTTCCCCTGTTCACAATAATTTCCATCCAAGAGCCCAATTCCGCAATCTCCTTAACCTGTTGGCCTGGCCATTCTCCCCC
>PXOD01001186.1:0-31271 GCA_003012165.1 Paramyrothecium roridum | reverse complement strand
TTTGTGTGTGTAGTTGCGTGTCATCGCATAGACACCACCAGCGCTCGACTTGAAGCTACTGATGACGACGGCGAGGGTTCGGGAACGCAAGGGCAATCCTGGGCCCGAGATTGGAAAAAGAGGCGCCGGTGCAAAATAACGGCTTACCTTGGAGGCGACCGCCGACATCTTGGTCGCCTTTTCTCTTGGCCTACCGTCAGGACGGGGAAGTTGATATGGGCGACAACGGCTGCTTGGAGTAGCTGCTGCTGATGGAAGGTTGAAGGAGGAAACGGTCGTCAAGGTCGCATGACCCTAAGGGCGAGTAAGAGGGAAAAAAATTCGATCGGTGGTCGAAGGAGGGGGGAGGGGCGTGCGAATGCTTCCTCTCACACAGCAGAAAGTGCGAAAAGGTGCTGCTGATTGCAGTGGTGGGAAAGAAAATGCGCGATCCGGCAGCGGTCCAAGGTTCTGGGGGGGGGCGGGCCCGCCCTCTACTCTCCTTCCAGTGGGCTTTGCTTGGGGGGCGCTGGGCGCAATGTTAAGGTACCCTCAGGTAGCTTTGTGGTGCTTCTGGGGCTCTGGCTGGGCCACAGACACAGGGCCGTTCGGTTGGAAACTCTGAACCGTAATCGAATTTACAGCAGGGCGACACGGGCCGAACAAGCAGTATCCTGCGTTAGCGAATGCCGCGGCGGACGGCGGGCTCGCTTAATACCAGTGACCTCTGCGCTACCGGGGAATCAGCATTTTGTATTTTTTATTTAATTGTGGTGGGTTTGGCTTGATGCTTGGTTAGGGCTCCAATCAGGATAAATTGCATGACAGTAAGGTACCTCTAGCGTCAAGTCAGGTCAATGCCGCCCATCTCGTCATCACGGCCATGACCTTGTCTTGGCCTCCCTGCAATTGCCGCGCAGGGCCTTTGCCAATGAATTGACGCACATGGTCAATTTCCATCCTGTCTTGCTGCTCGAGCTTGACGCGGTCCGCTTGGGCCTCCATGTCTCTGGGCCGCGGTGCAATTGCCTTCACGAGCACCTCTCCCTCTCCTACGCGGTGAGGGCTTTGGATCGAGGCGGAGATACTTGACAAGTACCACCATGTGCAAGCACCCACACCCTACCGGACTACTCTGTCGCGACTAATGGTATTGGCGCCCTTTGGTTAGGGCTTTGTCAATACCCAAGGTAGCTTCTCCGCATGGCAAAGGTAAGGTCAGCTGGGGATACCTTACCTGACCTGACCTGACCTCATAGGCAAGGTAAGGTAAGCTAAGCTAAGCTAAGGTCAAAGAGCTCAAGTCAGGTCACACAAACCTGACAGCTTGTCCTCACATCGCATCGTATCGTAGTACGTGAGTTAGACACAACAAGCCTCGCCGGGCCGCTGCTTGCGCCGCGTTAGGCAATTGCTCTCCATCGGCCCCTTGGTCCGATGATGGCTCCGAAGCCGAAACAGGACTAAGTGTCCCGACGTCGTGATGTCAGACCTCGTCGCATCCTAGTCGAAGCAATGCCGGACCAAAACCTTCGGGCCACACGCCGGCTCCAGCTTGCTTTGACAAACGCCGGCACCTTGTCGTCCGAATCTGTGGCTTGCCGTATCCGGAAGCATGCCGATTTAAACATCCAGTGGTGCCGAACAGGTGCCGACAGAGGAACTTACCATCTCAAGCTTTGGCCTCAATCTATCTCTTTTTTGCCCTTTTAATCGTGCAGGCGTCTTTCTTTTTCATAGAACCCCAGCGTCCAGGAACACCAATGTTAGTGATCAGACATGTGCTTGAGATGATTCCAAGCTCTCAATTCCATGCAGTTCGATTTCACGTAAAGAGCTGTTCAGAATTATCGAGGCCGCAAAGACGCTACAAGCTACAAGAATAAGTTTGTGGAAGAAAGATATTGATTCATATGGATGCTCATACTTATACTTTTTGTTGTCATGTTACCCATTCCCAGTACTTGAGAGGTGATAAACGCATTATCTTCCCATGAAAAACCTCCTCAGCTCGGCTCCGACTCCTCGGATCCTCCCGCTCTCTCGGGCAACGTCGACAGCTCTTCCATCTTCGCTGTGGTCTTCGAATGAGACCGCTGCCGGGCCTTGCTCAGCATGGGTTGACAGCAGGGCATCATTAGCCTTCACAGGTTTCACAACATGCCACGTCTGTTGTTGCCGTTCCAGTGTGGTCAATGGCCGATACCGATCCAGATATTCGGATGACTGAGGAGGTGCTGTTTGAGGCTTGCTGCGCAGCCTCGCTGCAGGCTGCGATGGCGAGGGTGTGTGGCCCCCAGATATGGTCCTGGGCACCGGGCGTGGATAGAGGAGCGGCGCGGGCTCGTCAACGGACTCCGGGGGAGTTTCGTATACAGAGGACATATTTTCGGACGCTTGCCGCCGGTAGATGAGTCTCGACGATGGGCGCTTTAACGGCTCCTCTTTGATATACGAAACACTAGATTTCCAATCAAGCGGACCAATCTCACGACGGCAAATAGACGATGCTTCCGAAGACGCCGAACTCTGTCGGCGAGGCGGCCTGACAATAGTTTGGCCTAGTAGACGTGGACTAGGTGTCCGAGCTGTGAATATACTCGGACGCGGCAATGGTTTTCTCATAGTTGGCCGGGGTTGCACGTACGAGCTGACGCCTGGCGAGCGTTGTTGTCCATTCACCTCCATGTCTCCTGCGATATGTTGCATAGATAACGGAACCGGTTTTAGGGAACCTGGCTTGAAGGAAGGCCTATTCACTGGATCAAAAATGTTGACCCAGATGGTGACGTCTTGGGTGCGCTCTTTTGCAGTCTCACTGTCGACAGGCTTGTGCTCGTTTCCCCAAGTTCCGTCAAGGCCAGCATGGAGTGGCGACTCTCGCGAACGATCCTGAAATGCGTTAGTTAGGCGTAAGAACAAGTTCGGCTTCACGAACCCTGCGAGAAGACATGTCCGGGCGTCCCTGCGAGTTGCGGAGCCCTTCGCTTGCATGCCATCGCCTGCTGGTAAGGCCTCCATCCAACTTCTCAACTCGTCGCAATCCCTTCTGTACCACTGCCTTGTCACCAAGCTCATCTAGCTCCGCTTCTACCATGCATACAGCGCAAAGCGGGGGTTGTGTCACTTCCTTTACACGGCCCTGGCCTGATCGGTGATCATCATCGTACAGTTCTTTTACCGGGACGCCACTGCATATCATGCGGCTTCCACAGAGCAGGCAGCCATAGCAAGCTTTGTGCCAGAAACACCAGCCAAAACTCACGCACTCATCTCTCCGGAAGACAATCTCGCCACAAACCCAACAAATAGCCAAATCTAGAATGGTGGCGTAACAGGATGCGCATGCGAGACGCGCAGACCGACCGATCACTTGGGGTCGTTCGGCGGATAGTCGAAAGCAAAAGGTACAAGTAAAGAGATTCCGGCCATCGCATTGTTGCGTCTCCATTGCTTCAAACCAATCTAGGGCTGTCTCGTCTCGCCTGTCGTTACCTTAGGACGAAGGATTCCGCATTGTAAATACAAAGGAGGTCGGGCATGATATGAAATAATGTCCAGTCTCTGCCGCCAGTTCATGTGCGAGACAGTTAAGGTATTGATTAAGAGGCAGAGATGCACAAAAGGTAGGTAAGGTATGTTGAAGGATGGCAACCCATCGGCTTGAGAGATATGATGGGAAGCAGACCCAAGAAGTCTCACGTTCATGCCGGTTCATTCTTTGCAGCACATATGGCGGCAGGCGCACTTGAGTTGGATAGCTCCTTGCATGACATGCACTTACATTTCACTGACTGGAGGCTACTTCTGGACACACATGCCACTAAAAACTAGTCGGCCATATATCATATAATTCAAAAGCCTTGGCTATATCCCACATTTTGATCCTCACCTCCTAACGCCGTATTTTCCTAACAGAACCGAATCGCCCTTACCCTGACCCTATAGTACATTAAAACAAGTGTTTAAGCATGGGGCAATCTTCAAGAGCCCAAACTAAAAGCAATTACAGAAAAAGAAGAAGAGTGTCACTTTCCACAGTATAGGCACCGAGTGCCTGGTTAGCGGGGCGACTTTCTACGCACTGCAGCTCCTAATAAAGTTGGCAATACAAAACTCATGGAGGCTTTCGTCGGAGGTAGCAAGAAGTAATCAAATCTTGAAGTATAGCAATCAAGCTCGGTTCTTTGGGCGAGAAAGCATGTTAAGTCGACTCATGCTCAGCATGCCTCGCTTCTTGGTAGGGGTTGCAGAGGCTGGAGGCTGGCTAGGCGTTCGCAGTAGAGTTCTAGCTGGAGTCCGGCTGGGCGTTCGGCTAGGAGTCTGACTTGGCCCACGAGTAAAGGGTGCCCGTTTCGCGCTGCTCATAGGAGTCGTGCCTAGTGGTCGAGTTTTGAGCAAAACTTGCCCATCTGGAACATTCTCGTTCTTTCGTTTCTTCGCCGCCCGCTCAGAAGCCTCCCTTTCTGCGTCTTCCTCATCGGAGCTTGCGCGATGGCGCTTTTTGTTGGACATTCCGTGCGGTACACCAAGCAACAAACCTGAGCTGGGAGGGTTGTTTTCCTTGTCCGAAAGCGAGCGTTTCGCCGAGGGGTCGGGGAAGGATCCGGGCATTTGTGCAGTAGGTGCCGTAGCCTTGGGAACATGGCGAATGCTTGATTGACCTGGTGAGGCCCCGAAACCCGTGGGAGAGGTAGCACCAAACTGAATGGTATGATCACTACGGAAAGTAAAGGTTCCCGGCGCAGCGGATGTTTCAGCATCCTTGTCTCCGCCCAAAGTACGACGGTGGAACGATGAAAGGTCTGGGTATACCACGTCTTCTGAGCTCGACTGGGCCAAGACAGAGTCGACTGTGGGATACTGAGAATCGTCTGTGCTGTGCTTGAATTTGAACTTGGAAATGGCGTACTTTTGTGGTGATGGTGAATTCTGAGCCGCTGCGGCTGCAGTCGTTGCTTTATTAGTCTCAGGTGTGAATGAGACATGCTTGACCAGCCGACGCCTGGGCGTAGTGAGAGGAAGTGGAGGAAGTGTCTTGTCAGAGCCTCGTGGCCCAGGTGTTTGCGAGACTTGGCTCACAGGCTGGGGGATTGCGGTGGCATCGGGCTTCTGCCCACGGAGTATAGATTTAACCTTCTGGAACCGACCAGGACTGATAATCCTGCGTTTAAGATCGGTAACCCTAGACGGAGACGTAGCGCTCTGGGTGGTTGCTGATTGTCCGAGACCTCCGAAGTCCGGCTTGGGAAGTGGTGATGCTACCAACGAGATTGTTGGCTTCCTGTGACTGCCAATATGGGCTAGGGAGGCTTTGGTGGGACTGGTCAGGCGAGCCAAGGCTGAATCGGACCGGTTTAGCCCTCCAGAGCCTGCTGTTGGCTGTGGTATATTACTACCATCCCGAGAAATTGGACGTGCTGTTGAGCTATCGTCCTCCAGTCGCTTCTTGAACCTCTTCACACCGGACTGCTGGCCATCGCGAGAAAATGTGACCATCTTGCTTGGCGTCAGGGGGATAGCACTTTTAGCAGCTGACGCGGTCACCTCCTGTCGAGAATCCAGGTTTGCTGCGGAAGACTTGCGCTTCAGGCCAGGCTTCAGCCGGGAACTTGGTGTAGCATCCAGGTCAGCCTTTGATGGCGACCGCTTGAAGCCCGTCCTAGCGGGTGTCGGCGTGGTATCCATTGCTGGCTTGGAGGGTGAACGTTTCAAAGCCGATTTGACTGGTGTTGGAGTAACATCTAGATCAGCCTTCGATGGTGATCTTTTCAGTGCAGATTTGATGGGGGTGAAACGACCCTCCTGGGCGCGCCACGCCGAGGCATGACCCTCGATCGAGTCCATCTTCTTGAATTCTGCAATATGCGCAGCGCTGAAGCGTCCAGCTTTCCCCTTTGGCTTGATAATCTTGCGCTCGTTGGGGTCCATTGAGTCGCCAGCGGCTTCCCTCTGAGCGACCAAGTCTGCCTTAATTTTGGCGGCCTGGTCTCGTAACTCCGACATCAAACGCTGCGCGTCGCTGCTGAGCTCATGGCTACTGGAAAGTGGCGAGGCCCTGAAGGTGAAAGCGGAAGATGGCATCCTATTCGTTCTAGAGGGTGTCGCGTCGGCACGGCCTTTGCCATGGCTGCCTTGCTTTTCATCTGGTTGAATGTCCGTAAAACCAAGTCTCAGTGCGGATGACGGCGGCCCAGTGGTATTGTGGGCTTTACTTGGGTGCATCTCATCGTAGGGCGGTTTGATGGCAGATGAAGCAGGTGTAGAAGGCGCTGGTGCGGGCGATGAAGGAATGACAGCCGGGCTTGCCTTGGTGCCACGGGGAAGTTCCTCATATTCGACAACGGATGACAGCTCGGGCGTAGGTTTGTTCTAAGTAGGAGCAGCGGTCTCAGCATGACGCTTGTAGCAATCTTTTTCGTGACGCGAAACACTCACCTTAGCAGCACTGGCCAGTCGGGCAGAACGGCGTTGTCGAGCCATTTCGAAAGCGACCAGCCACCGTCAGCCTTATCGTGGAGGGGTGGGTGAAAATAGCTGGCGTGTGCAAGGATGACGATGTCGGGAAAAGAGGGGATGGAAGGGTTGTCTTGGAGTTTCGTGATATGATGTCAAGCGGTAAGAATGGTCGCGTTTGTTGACTTGATAGGTTTGTTTACTTCGACTGGCCCAAGCTCCTGCTTCCAAGTGGGGCTGTTTACAGTGTGTAGTGCACTATGTATGCATTACACTGTGCGTCGCGCGCCCGGCGACAGGCACCTCCACATCAAATGAACTCGAGGCCGTCATGTACGGCAAAATACTTTCATAAAATCCTGGGAATTGTATCTACCTTTTTAGGTGCTGTTTCATCGATTTTGCAGCCTTGAGAACTGAAATGGCAAAAATGGCATTCGGTCGGATTAGACAAGACGAAAGTGCAAGTCCTGTCGTTGAATTGTGCGTTCCTTATGATTGACCACAACAACTTGTTAATCGCACCTCGACTATACCTTAGCAGGTCACAAAATATTCAGCCCATTTAAGACGAAGTCCCAATCCACGATAACTATCGAGCTACGCAACGCTACCGGCCAAACCAAGAACCTATCCCCCGACGGCTAGATTTGCTCGCAAGAGGTGTGCTACCCTGGACCGCAGTACATTCCACCGACGAAGAGAGACAGACAGGGGTTGTGAACCGTGCTTTTCTAGAAGTAAAGAAGCAATGCCAACGTTCCAGTGATCCGACCAACACCCGGTCGTCGTACCAGACATGATGTAATCTGTGGTCATTTCATTTCCGCGAAGGTTTTAGTCCTAGGAGCTGAGTCTTCAAAGAACCAGTATTTTGTGTGAGTTGACCAACGGAATGTCCTAATCCGTAGACTCCCCGACCACTCAACGAGACAGCCCTCACAATGTAATACCAACTGTGCTACAGTATGATGTCGTGGCTAATGATCATATGATCGCTGCTGAAAAGTCACATCCAGTTACCGAAGAGCAACCCGAGAATATCCCTACTAGCTGCATGCCCGAGAAATCTAGCGTACATTGCCGATTAGGCAAGTCCGCTTTTTGAAGTCTGCGCGCCTTGCGAATGCCCAAGGTCATGTGATTGACATCCCGCGGGTTTGTCTCAACCAACAAAGTGCGCTCTTAGTTACGACTTCTGAGACAGAGATAAGGTGAAGTCTTTGACAATAGATAGCCATTCGCAATCAACTGCGCGAGTTATTTCGATAGCCATGACTAAGCACGGAAGATAGCATCATCCTACCTGCCAGCGCGCCTTATCACTGCCAGGTCCAGGCCTGAAGGAGATCAAGATGAGCTGCCCTTGAACGTGATCTTGCGTTGAGAAAGCTGCCAAGCTTTATGCGAGCATCGAGAACCCGTGGTTGCCCGTCACGGCTGAGCATCCTAGATAAACAAGACGGCGCGGCTGAAAAACGTTTGACAGGCTTGCAGATAAGCAGAATTACTTGGGGATGGTATGTTTACATTATTCAAGCTGTCGAACGACAAGGACAAATAGTCTCAAGAACTGCCCGGTGCGATGAAAAGGCAGCATCTGTGGCATGAGGTAATGGATTAAAGTCATGGAATAAGAGACAGTGTCTTATACGGGTGTTCTCCTGTTGAGAGCATTTCTCTACAGAGCATCCAAGAACTACACGCTTCGAATAGCGCTTGGATAACGGTTTCATATGCTTTAACGAATGACTAGCAGTTGGAAAGAACTCATAATCGACACTAACTCTAGCATCGGAGGCAATCGTGATACGGATTATCGCACATCGTGATTGAAGTTTGGCTATTTGGCTCGCGTCTATGAACAATGTTGAGCCATTCTTCGATTTCGATTCCTTGCGCATTGCGGGGTGGGGTTTCAGTCTACAAACAGGGGTCCCCGGCTGTTGCGGGCCCTCGGAATCTTTCCACGTTACGTGACTTTGCGAAATGGGCCGGTATACTTTCTCAAAAGTGAGACAGGCTGCAGGCCAACGGTACCTCATCCCGCGCTTGGAAGTATTGGGTGGACCATGGTGCTGAAGAGGCACTAAAGGCGGAGAAAACGTGCTAACGGACTGTCCAAGGCGAGACAAGAATGTGTCGCCCATGGAAAAAGAAAAAAATTCAAGAAAAAGAAAACGGTGGGATAGAGCGACCGGGCGCCCGGGGTCCTGACTGGCCAGACTGGTGACCCCCCCTCGCAATTACCATTACATAAAACAGAAGCAAGACGCTTTTTCCCTCAATCCCCCTCCCTTTCGTTATCTTTGTCCCATGAAAGTGATCGCTGCCAGACGCCCGTGTCGCAGCCCTTGCCTTATCTCTCGCCCAGAGATTTCTCTTACGTTTGCCGGTCTCGTCCCCGGTGCCCCAGACCACTGATAGGCGCCGCAGACGCGGTTCGCACAGCCTATCCGGACTCATCTACCCCCCCAAACCCTGCCCATCGTCGCAGCATTTGCGCCCGCAACGCCCGCAAAGCATCGACTAAACGGGCGCACCGGACTCTTTTTTGGCCTTTGACAAACGTTTGACTGGAGCTTCTCTCGTAATTTGACGTCAGAGGGCAGAGATAGACCCGTTCTGACTCGATATCCGGAGACCCTGAGACCCTGCGAAACCACCCCGGCGGTCCCTCCCGCGCCTGTTCCAGACGAGGCCCCGGAGCCCGTTGCGCCCGCAGAGCCTTGTGAGCTCGGAAGGCATGGCCGACACCATGTCCATCGACAACAAGCTCAACTCCCACGACCGTGACGAGAGTGACGAGTCAATCGAGTCTCCCCAGGACCTCGACCAGAACCACTCTGGGCCCGTTGCCGGTGGCACAAACTCCTCCGGCAACCCCATCTCCCAAGACGGGCAGCAGCCCAAGCGCAAGGGCGGCCGCAAGCCGGTAAGCAACTCTCCCTCCGTGATCCAATTACCTTAAATCGGCATCCATGAAACGTCCTTATCGCCATGGCACCAGCGGGCGTCACCGGCACGGCACGGAGTATATTGCTTGGTTCGGCACGTCGCTGCTCATACCCACTCGGATGCAGTGGAACGCAGATTGAACCTTGTGCACCCCATCTCAGTATCTGCCAGTCAGCTAACCATTACTCGTTGCGGCTGCTTAGATCTATGCCACGTCCGAGGAGCGCAAGCAGCGTAACCGCCAGGCTCAGGCCGCATTCCGTGAGCGTCGTACGGAATACATCAAGCAGCTCGAGGAGACCATTCGCGTCCATGAGTCGAACCTCCATAACCTCCAGGCGGCTCACCGCACCGCTGCCGATGAATGTCTGATGCTCCGCTATAAGAATTCGCTTCTTGAACGCATCCTGCTTGAAAAAGGTACGTGGATTGATACCCGATCCCAATGTATTGACGCTGGTTAACACTGACCGTCTAGGCATCGATGTCCAAGCGGAACTCCGGGCCAAGACGGGCAGCCCCAATTTGGGGCCGACCCATATGCCCCAGAACCTGGTGCAACCGCCTCCCATACAGCGAGCAATCATGAACCGTCACCATCAGTCCCGTAGATCGAACTCGAGCATTGCGCCTAAGACCGAACCTGCGACCAACCTCCCTCCTCCCCTGCAACCCCACCAATCTGCTGCTTCCCCGAAAAACCGTCCTACACCATCGTCTCATTCCAATTCTCCGAGCAATACTGGCTCGGCTTTCTCTCCAGCAGCGTCTGACAACGCTTCAATGCGCGGGTCAGTAACCGGGGTGCCTCGGCAAGCAATTGCCCAGATGCCGGCTTCGGGGCCGGGTCCCAGGCCACCGATGCTTAATACTGGTGCTGGAGCGCGGAACGGGCCAGTGGGGACCGGCGCAGCCTATTATCCGACTCCTGCATTCCAGAATCATATCGAGCAACTGGGTATGGCCAACTGTCATTACGCCGGCTCCAAACACACAATCGCTAATTCCATTACAGAACAAGAATACGATGCGCAGCAAGATATGGTCGATGACTCAGAGATTGGCACGCCAGGAGGACCTGGTCCATATCCAGCTGGTTTCAACAACAACGGACAACCAGTCATGCTTTCACCAGCCTCAAGTGCCCCTGGCCATCAAGTGCATCAATCCCACGAACCAGGACACCACACACAAGTCTCGGGACAGCAATATCCATCGATGACGCAGCTCTTGGATCAGAACATCGATTGGGATCCATTTGGACTTAGCGCCAGTATGGCATTCCCGACACAACAGTTTCAGTTTGATCAGACCAACATGCGATGAACGGACCGACCATTTTAAGGCGGGACATGACTGAATTCTGCCAAGCGATCAACGAGCGAGCGCAGAAAACCGTGATGCCTCGTGAACAGGCTCCCCATCTCAGACCGGAGATTCCTGTCGACGGTAAAGATGGTCTACGACAACTGCCCTGATGCCGGATGTCGCGAGAATGACACAGAGCTCAGCGCCGCGTCTGGCTGCGAGAATAATCTTATACTGGAGAAATTCTGGGGATGTTGATGGCATAGGCATGCAACCACAGGTTTGAGGTTTCGCCCGTGACCACCATCCCGCTGTGCGTGTGCTACTCGCCGCAGCAGTAATGCGCTAAGAAGGGCTCTTGAGCATCGGTTTAAGTCGCCCGCCGGCACAAGATTGATATGGCTTTGCTTTGCCAATAACTACACGCGAATGCGGTTTTGGAAACACAGTCATGCCATGCAACTAAGTGGTTAGCTGTATACACGGAACTACACCCATTAGCTTGGATGTATGTTCTGTCTACTCATGTTGCATGGCAAAACATAATATCGCAAACGATTAAAAGCAATCTGTTGATTGTTTCACAACATAAATAGGACACGAATATCATTATCATCCATGTACAAAAAGCATATTGCTTCTTGTTTGCCAAACCGTGAGGTTTTCTTTTGGAATGATGATGAATTATGAGAAGGCTCTGAAAAGTACGGGATGTTTGGCGTTGGGGATGTGGGAGTTCAAAAGTTTTTAGAGAACAGAACTGGGCAAGATGGCTGGAGGCGCTTGATCCTTGGATGCGTGAATAGCTTGAATATAACAGGATTAAACCAAGGTTCTTCAACACTGCATGTTCTACCCGACTCCACTGAAAGTTCTCAGTCATATGCATGCATGAAGAAACCAGATCTGACAGAATGTAACTGACTTAAAGCAAGACAACCCATGATCCTGTGGCTAAAAGGAACAGCCATGGTGTCATCGACGTCCATTCGAAGGCCCCGTGTAATGGCTTTCCGGCGGCACCGCTATCCCACAGCATTGCTGCCCTGCCTGTCTTGCCCGTCTCATCAATGCTACAGACCACGCCACATCCGCCATTATCGTCCCGCGGCACGATTTGACCCACGGTACCAGCAGCTCTTCGAGATTCTTGATGGTTCTCATCATCAACGTGACCTGTGGTGTTGAAGACCATATCAATCCACTGAATCTGCATGAAAGCCTCATCATACGTGGACATGTTCCCGCTCCAGCTACCGCCGTTGCTCCATACGTTGAAGTTGAGGCCTGAAGGATCCCTGGGCGTTTGAAATTCGATGTTGGCAACCTCCGCGCCGTCGACGTACCAGATGCTGCGGCTCGGCGTCCAATCCAGGCGGTGCACTGACCAGTCGCTCCAGCGCAGACCGCCTGGCATCGTGGCGTTCCGAGTGGCGTCTTTGCGATCCTCGCCGTCTTCGGTGTATGAGGGCTGGTTTGTGTATTGAACCTTTTCGCGGGGTCCGTTTGTCAAGATCTCAATGTCTGCCTCTTGCACCTTGGCCAGCTCGTCGCTGTGTCTGTAGGTGAACATTGCGGTAACGGCGCCGGGGCTCCCAGTGGTTCTTGCGAGCATCCGCAGCGACAAGTACTGATAGTCTAGTCGCTTCGCCTGGAACTCGGCTGCTGTTTGGAAGTCCGGCAGGCGCTGTGTCCGCATAGTCAGGAACGTGTCTGAGGCAGGTTCTTTGTCGTCGTTCTCCTGTATGTAGACGTTGTTTGGCGAGTTTATCATCAGGACTGTAGCGTCGCCAGACAGCTCGCCTTGACCTCCTTCCTTCCTGTTGTCCCAGCCTTGAAGCTCCCACATGCCGTTCCATGGTTTGCTATCAAAATAGTCACTTGTAGGAGGGGCTATCGAGCTGTCATTTGGATTGGATATGACTTCTGACGGGCCAGCATATTCGCCCAAGCTTCGAAAGTCAAAGAACGAATGCTGCGAATAGTATGTCGGCGCGGAACCGTTGATGAGAAAACAATCGCATTCTCCATCATCAACGAGCTGAGCAGTCGAAGCAGAAGCTGCGTTGGCTGCAAACAACGTTACGGCTCCGAAGCTTTCGGCAGCCAGCGGAAACCTCATCACTGTGTAACGAGGTCAACAGAGCAACCCAAGGAGCGGCCTTTCACGGATAACGGAAGTTCAGTTCTATGTCTATTTATTAATAGGATTCTCACCATGCTAAAGGAACTAGCTCAGCGCTGCGGCCCAGTGGCGCCATGTTGGACAAGTCCGAAGGGGAGCCCGAGGCTGACGGCATTGGAATGCCGACTCACAACAAGGATGCTGCGAGCATCCGCCCACCTGCAGGTTCTATTTACTGGATGGGAGTACACACTCAAGGAATGGGAGCTCAATGCACACTTTAGTTAATGCAATCAATCCACCTCTGGCTCAACCAAGGCTCAGCCTTACTCATGCCGCCAAACAAACCTTGCCTAAGATCAGGTACGTTCTAACCTGTTACGCCTTAGTTTGGCGTTGTGCAACTTCAATCGATACAGCACAGCTGCCATGCCCGTGATTACCGTCCTATGAGGTTTCAAATCCCCTGTAGACACCCTAGATGCATTTCCGATTCTGAAAGGGTAGCGTAGATGAGATTTATGGGTACCCCACTCTGAACGATCACACCGCTGCCATACCTTACGTTCTTGAGCTCGTATGGCTAGGGGAGTGCACGAGTTGTGTGAGCACAGCTACCTATATCACATGTAGCTGGGTTCGGGTATTTGTTTGGCATCAGCATCAGCTTGACAGTGAGTTTCCTGAGCATGTCCCGACGACCTTTGATCGACGAAAAGATGAGATGTTAGCACAAACCAAAGACAGCACAAGTAGTCTTCCTAAACAGACAGGGATCTTCGTTGTTTTCACAGGCAGCCGTAACTCGGTGCTTTACGAGTTGTTCCAGCGTGAGCAAGCGAGTTAACAAACAACGTTATGCCTTGATTTCAAGAGCCGCAACATGGTAACGAATAACGCCTTTGATGAAACTACCACCAATCCACTGGACCAATGCGGTCTTCGAAACGTTACATGACCGTCAGCGCCATGGCCGGGATATCTATGACTCTCTGAAAAGTACAAACCCATTCATTCCCAGAGGCTTAAGTTCTTTCAGAAAAAAAAGAACACTGCTGGAAGGGATAGGCTGAGAGCGTACGGAAACTAATGATCTGCATACCTAGAGGATGTCGCATGCATCACGTGATGAGGCCTCACGTGGAGCGACTGACGACATGTCGCCAAGGCAGGATCCCCTGCGCGCTCACCAGCGCCAAAACGTCTGAACTGTTCGTTTCAACCACCAGACTTTTAAATTTGGCTGAATTTCTCCACGAGACCGTATGTAATCTCAACAAAAGCATCACGAATGCATTGCTTACTTCGGTAAGAAAAAGATTGGCTGCATGAAGCATCAGGTGCATAAGTATTTTTTGACAGAACCGATCTCTTCAGGATGCTCACGTTTGCAGAAAATCATAGTTGCCCACCCAAAGTAAAATATCCAAGATGCCCTCGTCACCCGGGGAGGCCGAGCCTCCGGTCGAGGCCGTGCCCAAGTCTCCAGCCGAGGCCGAGGAGAGTGTTTCCGAGAAAGTTGCCGTGGATGTAGACACACCAAGCGCATCAGAGTCCCCTGCGGAAGACGCGCCGCCTCTGCCTGAGGAACCTGCGCCGGATGGTCCACCTCTACCAAGCGAGCCTGTACCTGAGCCGACGGACGATGGGTGGGATTGCCAATGGGATTCCAATACTCAAGCATGGTTCTTCCATAACCGATTCACGGGCAAGACACAGTGGGATAATCCCCGCGTGCCCAGTGCTCCAGGTACCACCGCGAGCGCTGCGCCCGGCGCTGCCGAAGTGACTGCTCAGACGAATGCGCCTCTGCCCCCAGACTCGGAGAAACCAGTCGCTGGGGGCTACAATCCCGCAATTCACGGCGACTACGACCCGAACGCCTGGTATGCCCAAGGATATAACGAGGACGAGAAGGCTGCAGACGACGGTGCTGCCTCTCTGGACGCAGACGGGGCCTACGCCGCCACAGCTACCTTCAACCGATTCACTGGGCAGTTCCAGACGGCGGACATGGGCCCCGGGAGGCACACCGACGACGCCAAGTCCAAGCGCCAGATGAACGCATTCTTCGACGTAGACGCGGCCGCCAACTCCCACGACGGCCGTAGTTTGAAGGCGGAGCGGTCGAACAAGAAGCCCTCCAAATCGGAGCTCAAGGCTTTCAAGGAGAAGCGCCGCGCCAGAAAAGAGGAGAAGCGAAGAGCTTGGTTGAGAGACTGAGACGCTCCGCGCTCCCATTCAATCCATGGGATCCAGCCCACCGTGCTCCTCCCCCCATGGTTTTCTGCTCTCGTTTTCCGGATTCTTGCTGATTAGGTACATAAGATGGCGTTGGTTAAATTCACCGCGAGTTGGGTGCATTCATTTTGGGTAAATTGGCGTACGAGGTGCGGACGGAGTTGGGTTCGCATACTGGGCGCCTTCGTTAGGACAGTTATCAAAGAGGTATTTAGACAATGTATGCCTGATATTTCCAAGATTTCTGAACGTAGATGTATCGAAGATTTCCTTACAAGGCTTGAGCCGTACTATCTACCCCTGGTCCGCATCATTCTTCGTCTTCGTCACCCTCCTCGTCCTCCTCGAGCTCCATGTTCAGATGAACGCTCTCGTCATCACTGCTCTCTTCCTCTCCAGCCTCCTGCACGGGTTCAGCCCGCACTTGGGGAGCAGCAGCAGCAGCCACGCGAGCAGAGTCATCTGCAGGCGACGGCTTGCTAAGCTCTTGCCTCTTAGGAGGGTTCAAGTCGTTGCCCTCGTGTTTGCGCTTTGGTGGTGATAGCGGCGTATGCTTGTCAGATTCGGAGGCGTTGGATGCAGTTGTTTTGCTCTCTTTGACTGCACCAAAGGGATTGCTTTGAACAGGCAAGTCAACCTTGGTCTCTGTTGCCGTCGGTATCGACAAAGCTTTGATTGGGTTGGCGGAGACTGGGTCACCTGCTTCAGCATTTTCATCCACTTCTTGCATCTCAGTGTCCTCCTCTTCCTCTTCCTCCTCCTCAAGATCGGCTGGATCAGGCAGATCGCCACCTTCTTGCAAACCGCTCACACGGAGATTAGTGCGGAGAATCTCCAGTGCCTGGTCGTTGGGATATTGCTGCGTGAGGTGTGGTAGGATGTTCGGGTACAAACGACCACGCTGGTCGCGGTAAGGATTCAACACGCTCGCGACCATGGCGTCGCGGTTGCCGGTCAGGATAGCAGTCTTGTCGAGGAGGCCGCGCAGAGTAGGTTTCAAATGTTGCTGCGGAACTGTTGTCAGGATAGTGGACAGGAGCTTGCTGGCCGCAGCCTCATGGCTAGGCTCAAGTTTGGGGGTGGTGTCAATATTGGCTGCTTGGGGTTGGAGGAACAGGTCCGCGTTTGCGGCCATGCCATTCTTCTTTGCGTCGTTCGGGATTGCATTGGCCTTGTCGGACTGCTTCAGATAACCGGCATTTTGTTGCAGGTCCCGACAGCAAGCCCCAAGGAGAGGATCAAGCATGTCCACTGCTGGTTTGGAAAGGGTTGGTCCAGCAAGAAGGAGCAATTCGTCCAAGAGGAAATATCCTGTAACGCGTACGGCGGCAATGCTGATGCCTGATTTGAAGACCCGTGCTAAGTGATCGAGCAACTCAGGGATATTCGGCAGCATGTTCTTTCTTAGGCGCTGTATCATAGCTAGGAGAAGCTGCATTGCTGCGATGTGAATGTCTGGGATAACACTCCAAAGCTCCTCCTTTTCTTCCCGTCCGATAGCAGCATTGGTTTGCAGCGATTGCTCCCAAGACTGCGACTTTGGAGATAGTCGTGCTATCAGGCATACACGAGAGACTGCATCAATGAGAGCTGTAGTGGGAATGTTGACCGGCGCCTTTGTTGTGCACCGCAAGGATTCGGAGAGGTAGTTAAACAGGCCAATGAGGCGGTCGGCACCGGCATTGATTCCAGTCCAAGGAGTAAAATCAGCGGAAGAGTTCCCACCATGTGGCTCGCCACCCAGCTCGACCTTGCCACGGGTGTACAACCCAGACGACTCCCAGGACTCATCAACAGCGCGGAAGACCTGATCGGCTGTGGCGTGCAGCTCCTTAAGAATGCCCTTCACAAGGGCGGCCCACTCGTCGCTTCCGCCCGCCTTTGCAGCCACTTGATGCTGGGCGAGAGCCAGCTTTCTGGCGGCTTTCCTCAATGATTCAGTGACCCAGAGGCTGTCAGATGAGGTCGGCGTGACATATGGTTTCAAAGCAGTCTTTAGGTTGGAGCTGGAGGGACGGAAGGTGGTAGGATACAGCGGGATAAGGGTTGAGATGGCATCGCAGATTGTCTCCACGACGGAGAGGGGCGTCACGGTGGGTTCACCAGACGCCGGGCGCTTGATGAGCTGCAGGCACGCCGTGCTGAAAGCCGGGATTGTGGGAGTGGCGATCTCTCGAACAAGTGTCTGGTACGGGTGCAGCAGCATGTAAATCCGAGTCAGCGTCACAATGGCCAGCTCCTTTGACGGCATAGGGTCCCCCTTCTATCATGGCGTCAGCCGCAAAAGCTCTTGAACTGAACATGAGCGAGACTTACCTGGATAATGGACAAAAGACCGTTGACCCACGGCCCGGATCCGCGCAAAACCTCCCAGCCTCCAACATCGACAATGGCTTTGATCAGGGCAACAGCGGCAAATCTAGCCTCCCGGCTGCGACCGTTCAAGAGGGTGGTAATGCTTGTCTTGAGCTTGTGAACAAGCAGCGAGCTCTCCGAGGCATTGTCCTTGGGCTTGGCATCCTGCGGCGCCGACAATGGCTCTTTGCAGCGGAGGATGTGGTTAGTGAGCGAGGGTAGCGCGTGCGGCAGCTGGGCGGGCGGGATGGAGGTCAGTTTCCGACAGATGACCCGAAGGTCTGGAGGAGGTGAGGCTGACATGCGGGCGAGGTTCTGGATGAGGTCCTGGGGATGGTGTACGTGCAATGGCCTGGAGGATGTGTGAATAGTGTAAGTTGAGAAGCGAGGTGAAGTGAGCGAAGCCTCGAGCAGGTCAGGTTAAGTACACCTAAGGCAACTCTGGCTATCGGAGTGCAAAAACTAAAGAAGAGCCAGAAGTAGTGAACTGGCAATCAACCATGCAAAAGAGCATTGAGCCCAAATATTTGACTGGCGGACAATACAAGTCAAATGCTTCTGGTCTTTCGATATGGACTTCAATATTTTTTTTTTTCCTTTCTGTAGCTGGTCCTATCGCATCCAGACATGCGCTATCTGGATTTTGGACCCATTCCTTGTAGAAAGCCGGCCGTGCTTGATTGGTTGATGCCGCCGCGCCAGGGACCTGCCACATTACTAGGGGTGAGCTCCAGGTAGAAGTACTTTCTTTAGTGGTTACTTCGTGGCATCCAAGCAGGTAGAGCTACCCGAGACAGCAGCTCGTTGATCAAGGTTCCTGGCCGTTCCGACTTGACGTACCTTGTATACTGGACCAGGTTCGCGAACTTCATCAATCCAGGGGACGGACCGTTTGCTCAGGCCCAACGCTCGCTTCGTGTCTTTCTTTTTGAATCAGCCGTCGTCCTTGCGCCTCAACGATACTGGCGGTCTGCTTACGTTCCGACCATAGCGACGACTTGGAAGCATTGCCCGCCTACCGCGCCGTCAACCCCCTTTACCGCAGCCGCATCCCGCGATGCCTCAGGAGCTTGTCCGTTGCTGACCCAAGAACGAACTAGTCCGTGGCCGGCCGCAAAATGACTGTACGGTCGTCGAACCTTTGCCGTTTGACCTCAAGCGTGCGCTAACATGAAGAAATGTTCAGACCAAGGCCGCGCAATACCTCGACCGCCTCGACAATGCCCGCTGCGAAGGCAAGTGGACCGACGTTCCCGAGCTGGTTCGCAAAGTCCGCAAGCATGCCCCCGATAGATCTTGTACGTCGAGCGTAATGGGAAATCCCGTGTCAAGCCATGTACTAATTGCTATCGTTAGGCTTGACCTTGGCCGCCGAGACCGAATGCGCCATCACGCAATTAACCAAAGCAGCCACCACCCATGGCGGGGGAGCACCGACGCATCCACCTACCGTCGAGGCCGCTCAGCAAGCGGAATTATCCAGCAAGATCCCGAAGCTGCTCGAGGCAATAGAGAGCGAAGACAAGTACCCCGAGGATAAGTTCCAGGCCGAAGTCTGCGTTGGCTGGCTGCACTGGGTATTTGCTGAATACAGCCAAGCCTTGTCACGCCTTCCCGAGCCTGAAGCTCACCAAGTTGACGCCTCGAAAGCCGCATGGCGATGGACAACGGTCTCTACACTCAAGGCGACATATCTTCGTGCCGATAGCTTGACCCGCAACCATGAACGCACACAAGCCCTTGCAACGTTCCACGCTGGACTACCCCTCCTCACCGGCTCGTGGTCAGATTCTCACCTCAGCAGCCAGCTGGGCTACTGGTCAGAGCTCTACATGACGGAGTTTTGCGTACTATGGAGCGTCGCCCTTGAGGACAACGATGTCTCCTTGCAGGACCCCAACGCCCTGAGCTGCTACCGCGCTTGGGCAAGATACTGGGAGACGGTGTCCTCTTCTGTGACAGGAGGCTACGGTTTCAAGGGTGCGATTCCGCGCAGGCAAATATGGGAGAAATACTACCTGGCTCTGTCCCGAATACTAGAGGACGACCTACCTATGCCGACTGGGTACGTGAACAAAATCACGAACGATCTGTCAGCACGAAGTCAGCTACGAGTAGAGCTGAAGAGTGCAGAGGCTTCCTATCAGGCACTTCTTCTCGGCGAAACGACGTTCCCACGCGCAGAGGAAGGTAGGCCGGAGGTTGAGGCGTTCGTCAGGCGAGTCGTCAAGAACTGGTCCATCATGTGCGGTCGAGGCTGGCAGGAACACGACTTGGGAGAAGGTGGCCGAAGCAGCCTGAGTCGGGGTGTTCTCGACACTCTGTACAGCGCGGCAACCAAGACTTACCACTCACCTGCCATTCTCCGATTCCTCTTCGTCCTGCACCTATCGGTTGCGGAATTTGACTTGTCGTTCCGCGCCTTTGACGCATACATGGAGATTGTGAAAAAGGTCAAAGCCCGAGTCGACAAGACGGGCATACCTGACGAAAGTTTGGATGAGGACGGGATAGTGCTGGAGACCATTGCGCAAGCTATTATGGCCCTGTGTCGTTACGGCAATCAAGAAGCCGCCGAAAAGGCACATCACCTGGGTGCTGAGCTGGAGGACTGGCTAGCCAAGCTACCACAGCTAAAATCGGCGGATGCTGCGCCTTCGACATCTGAAGAGAAGGAGAAGCTCCAGATTCTACACCCACCGGTTCCACCTCAGATTGTGGCACTGGCGTGGCAAGCCATCGGTTTGTCGCACGCCCACTGGTCAAGGGTCACGCATGAGGCTACATCAAGGACGGAAATACAAGCGAAGGCGGTTCGCTGCCTGCGTCGATCCCTGTCGACAGAGTTAGGCCGCTCGAAAGACATTAGGAGCTTCTTTACCCTTGGCCTGCTCCTCGCCGAAAGGAGGGAACTAACAGCAGCGATCGACCTCATCAGGGCTGCCTTGATCTCCACGAAAGGCTCGGACGAGGACAGCAACGTTCTTTATGGCGCGTACTGGCGTGAGAGGTCACTCATCCCCGTCTGGAATCTTCTTGCCTTGCTCTTGAGCGCTAGGCAGGATTATGTCATGGCTGCTCGGGCATGCGAAGGTGCTCTGGAACAATTCAACGACCCGTCCATCCTTTTTGGTAGCGAAGACGCAAACTTCCGCAGCGAGCACCTTAACGAGGCCGAGGCTGCGAAGAACAACTCAAGAGCAGGAAGGGGTCTGGTCGATGAAATGGATGATGCGGAAAAGGAAAGCATACTAGAGGTCAAGATGACGCAGCTCGCGCTGGTCGAGGTACTGGAGGGTCCGGAGGTGGCTGTCAATGCCAGCTTTGAACTTTTGACCCTTTTCTCGCGACTTTTCGGCACACAACCCTCGCAATCGACGTTGGCTCTTCCGAAAGCCACAGAACCACCAAAGACTTCTGCAACGCATAGGAGCATTAGGAGCAACATCTTTGGGGCTAGGCAACCTAGGGCTGCAACAAGAGAACCAAGCGGTCCGCAAGCGAGCGACCTCTCCTCGGTCCTGCCATCCAGGCCTGCGACGGCACAAACCACTGTCAGCATGGCGCCCACGATACAGGTGACTGAAGAGAATGGGCCCATGTCGACTCACCCCCGTTACCGCCGAGGCACATCTATGCATAGGCAAAAGAGCGAAACGAGGAGGAATAGCTTGAAAAAGAGGGATCGAAGCCATAGCAGGCAAAGGTCATCAAGCGTAGGAGAAGCATCTCACAAACCCACCGTAGTAGACGGGGAGCAGTTTTTCACTCCAGCAGTAGAGCGAGATCAGACCGATTTCTTCACAAACTCTAGCCGGATGCCGCCTCCCATATCGATGGCCTTTTCACGCAGCAAGACACTTCGATCGCTGAACTCTCATACTTCCACAGGCTCAAAGTCATCGGATCCGTTGGAGCCAGGGATGGACGGTATCTATGCCTCGACGAACTTGTTACCGCTTATTCAGTATTCGAAGGAGAAGGAGATGACACAGAGGACGGCCATCTTGATCAAAGTCTGGTTGGTTATTGCCGGCTTTTACCGACGAGCTGGTATGCACGAGGATTGCAAGGGGGCGATTGCCGAGGCGCAAAAACTGGTCCAGGCGCTGGAAACAGAATCGACCAAAGAAGCCTCGGGGGCCAGCAGCAGCAGAAATGTTGGATGGGCTGAGCAAAGGAGCGTGGATGACCTATGGGGCGACGTGTTCACCGAGGTAGGTTGGGTTGCGCTTGCGTCTATACTTCTCATACTAACCACACTTCAGACGGGACACCTGTCTCAAGCAAAGTCGGATCACTACGCAGCTCGAGCGGACTTTGAAGCTGCTTTGACACACTGCCCTAATCATCCCTCTGCCATTGTCGCCTTGTCTAATATCCTTCTGGATATCTACAGCGAAGAATTGCTCCCACCCCCGGCCATCCCTCCCATGAATACCTACGAGCCCTGGGTTTCTGCTACAGACCACGAGAACACCCGGAAGCCAACAGCGGATCCGGCCAAGTCTCTGCCTACTGTTCCATTAGGCCTCGGTGCCACTAATCTCTTAACCACCAGCCGGGCGACTACGGGTTCACCAGCTGGTATCATCCCCAGTGAATCGGATGATCAACTGACTGCTCCTTACAAGGCCACCAGGCTGTCCTTGATCGACCGCCTTGCCGCTCGCGATCGCGCCTATGCCCTGCTCTCAGGCCTCACCCGTCTCGGTAGCGGATGGAACTACTCGGAAGCATGGTTCGCCCTGGCCCGTGCACACGAAGAGTCGGGCCAGCAGGAGAAGGCCAAAGAGGTACTCTGGTGGTGCGTCGAGCTGGAGGAAGCCACAGGGGTGCGGGACTGGCGCTGCCTTGCTAGCGGAGGCTATGTCATATAGTTTTGTTGAGCGCACTGGAAGCAAGCAAAAAGTACTTGGAATCTTCGATGCTCAATGTTTTTTTTTTCGGTAGACAGCAGTGATAATAAGCGAGCTGGCAAGTTATAATTAGATGTGGTTTTGCTTGATAGACTATGACGCTCACATGTGCGGATAGATGTTGTTAGAGACAGAAAGCAGCAGTAGTGATGAACTCCCATGTTCTTTAAGAGCTCTCGCATTTCTGTGTAACGAAGATCTATTGCTGCCGCCTGACTTACAAAAAACTGCTTTGCGAAGCGGCCCCAGAAGGCCCCTCGGTTTTCACACCTGACTGCACCACCGGGGGCCCGTTTTGATGGATAGGAGTAAGTTTGGCATCGCACGCGCCCACTGCCCAGAATGTAAGGAAGAGTTCATCTGATTGAACGGAATAGCCTTTGACGTTGCGAGTCCAAGCGGCCGCTTGCCTTGCTTTCTATTTAAAGGATAGGCATGGCGCCCTTCCACGCCGCCTACTTGCACCGGCCTCGAATTTATAGGTGACTCAGAGAAGATGCTGGACATGACAGCCACCGGGAGTAAAGAGCCTTTTTCTCACGTCGGACTTTTGCGCTGGGAGAGCTGGGTAGGAGGAAAATTTTTTGATCATGATGAGAAACCTTGCAGCAGCCAAAGTAAGGAATACACGGAATTCCAACGATGGAGAATCTTGTGATTGTAGTAGAGCCTTGAGGATGCCCCGAATTTTGAAGAGCATGCCCGGGACCCACGATATGTCATTTCGCCAGTGCAATTCCAATCCAAATCCCCTCAGGGCCTATGTTGTTCTTCAAACGGCCATGTCCAGTATCAGCTGCCAAACCATGTGAGTTATCATGCGTGAACTATATAGGGAAACAGGCGGGCATGCGTAGACCGTTCTTCCATGTCCTGGACACTGCCAGCCGTATATGTCCCCCAAGGACAACTTCGAAAGTAACCTCGTCTCGGAAGACTTTATTGGAAAGTGAGATGGAAACCTTGGATACCTTTCTGTCTCTCCCGGCACAAGAAATTCCTATATAACCTCAGTGCCTCCTCCTCCAAAGGACAATCCGCCGTCCCCCGTCTTTCGTCTTTCATTCATCTGATCCAAGCTTGAGGCTTTCGATTTTCTGACGTGGCATTCCTTCCACAACGACTTTGTCTCTCTACATCTTTCTTCTACTCGAATACGAGACTCGTTTACTCACCTGATCCTGATCCTAATCCTAATCCTAGCCCCTTCTCCTTTTACTAACAACGAATACTTGCACCGTCAAGTCAACCGCCCACCCCATACACTGTCATTCCTTCGTCCACTCTACCTGACCCCTACTCCATACACACCTACCTCACAAACTTCCCAATATTTAAGTACTTTCCTTCCATATCTTCAAAATGAGCCAGCCACCGACTCGCATGGCCATTGCAGGGCCCTCCATCACCATGGTCCAGTTCATCAACCAAAGACTGGACGAGGCCAGGGCACACTTCGGCTTGGCCTCCACAGACAGCAAGGGCAAAGGCAAGTCACGGAACAACCAAGGGCTGCCTGACTGGATTCCGCTGGGGGACATCGACGCGCGCAAGTATCCCTGCGAGACCGTAGTCTTTGACAGGATCGAGAGCAAACTCGCCGAGAAGAAGGCGCCCTCCCTGCTGGACATGTTCCTCCTGACCCTACTCTCCGTCGATGGAGATCTTTCTCCTGACCTCCAGCCTGCCCCTGAGTCTGCAAGGCTCAGGATCCAGAAGCTCTGCATCTCTCTGCAGGAACTCGTCAGGGAACAGCCTGGCTACGTGTGGCAGCTCCGTAGCTCAATGTGGAAGACCGTCGTCAACCGCGACGCCACGCTTTGGGTCGATGCCAATCGACTCCCCCCACCACCCAAGGCTTTGTCACGGCGCCCTTGGCCACAAGGGATCAACAAGCCCAAGGAGCCCGAGAAGCTCAAGAAGACATGGGTTTGGGAGGACTGGATGCAGTTCGTCGACTGGCGCCAGTGTCCAGATTTGGAGGACTACGTACTTGTCAAGTAATGCTCATGGCAATGACGTGGGACAATGATAACGGTACTGGTACTGGCAATGGTAATAATGTATGAGGTACGCAACCGACGGATTGCAACCCATGGTTGTACCATGAATTGGAGGACAAACGGCAGTCGGCCATACCCTGGTGCAGGGCTTAGGCTTGGTGTATAATTGTTATTGATTGTCACGGGCGTACGGGGGGCATCTGTCAAGAAATGTCTGATTCTACAAAAATGGATACCCATCTTCATGTACCAAAGAATATGGAACAGACTGGCGCATGGAACAGAATGGAAGTAAGGAGGGCGTTCTTGATAAAAAAAAAATACCCATTCACTGAGACAATACTGGTCATCGAGACTTGCAACCAACACGTAAGCTGCGATCATGAGCGGCTAGGAACCACAATGCCAATGGAATATGCTCAGTTATTGACATGCTAGTTGCTGTGCTTTATCTATATTCTGCCACCAACTCCTGGATATATGCGCCATGGAAGGACTGCACGTCAATCCTCCGTTCATGTCATGCTGTCTTCCCAATCATGCACGGACAAATTCGCTTTTCTCCTCCTTCTTCTTTCTCGTGGAACCCGGAAAAATCCCCATGATAACATGCTTCCCTCTTCTTCAAAGGATCATGCCCGGTTCTTCAAGAGCCCTTGCAAGTATGCACACAACGCTTTCCTGTCCGTCGACGTCGTAAGAGTCCTGAGGAATTCCTCCCCGTCGATCCCCAGGCTGGGGAATAGACCATTATGCAGCTGCTGGATGAACAGCTCTCCCGTCTTCGTGTATATCGTCTGCTCAAGCGCTGCAATCTCCTTCAACACTTGCTTCGTCTGCGCGTCCTTCTCGGGGCGGAAGGCTGGGTTGCGCATGACCTCCCAGCACACCGCGTGGAATCGATCAATCATGAACTGGTCGAAGCCGGGGATGGCAGGTGCCGGAGCACCGCTGGGTGCTGTTGGGGTTTGTGCGATCACGGCGATGTCAGGGCCGCCCCAAAGGGCAGAAATCCGTACCATCAGCGTGAACGCGAGTCGGCTTGGCCCAATGTTACCCTCCAACGTCCTCGCAAGCTCAATGATGGAGGATATCATGGGTTCAAAGAAGCCCTGGTTCACTTCACTAATAAGCACGCCTTGCAAACCGTTGTTAAGAATGATACCAAGGAATGATAAGTATTCACGCCGCAACTCTGCCAACTGGATCTCATCATCAGTTCCGGTGATGGGCTCGCCAAGGCCGCCAAAGATGCGTTGCAAAAGTGGAGTCAATAGCATGTTTAGCACGTCGTAAATCTCCGTCTTGAAACCATATACAACTTGGTCTAGCACGCGGAGGAACATGGCCATCTCGTCCTTGGACGAGCTTTGCGACAACAAACCCTCAATCCATTGCGGCAGCTGAGGTAGCATAGCTGCGCCAAGCACGCCCAAAAGCTTTGAGAATGCAGAACGGCAGGCGATGCGAATTTCTGTCGAAGAGTTCAGCTCGCGCAAAGCAATCAGGATTGCCTCAGCCGCCCGCGAGAATTCTCCAGACACTGCCTTGTCTGGAACTGATTGTCGGTTCGCTGCTAGAGAGCCCGGAGTCCAGTCTGAGAAGCCGTGTGCGAGGGTTCCAAGCGCCATGACGATGTGGTGAATCTGTAGGGTAGCTTGCGCATCCCCGGACTTGGCCCGTGGGAGATGCGATTCCATGTCACGGAACAGTGGATCCATGACTGACCGGGCATAGAGCGCTTGTTTTTCGGGTGGAGTGCTGTGTGTCGAGGAGATGTAGCCGATGGCTTCGAAAAGGTAGAGCTGGCTGGTAAACAATGCGTCTGCGGAGTGGTCAATCTCATCGGAAGACATGTCGTCGTCGTCAACATCCTCGCCGGGAACCTCGGCCTTGATGGGCAAAAGATCACCAATGGATTGGATGACAGTCTCGGCAACATTGCCAACTTGAGCTCGAAGATGCTTGACGAATCGAAGGAAGAGGTACCAGGATCGAGTCTTAATGCGAACATGGTCGTGGTGCACAAGCCTGACAAAGTTTTCGAGAACCTGTGGAATGTACTCGTGGTGGTTCTCGAAGACCACAGAGTATCGGACACAGTTCTCCATGTACTGCAACAGGATAGCAGGATGGGTAAAGCTCGCGATACCTCGACGCATGTTAGTGATGCCATCATATGTGGGGGGGAGTCGGAGAAACCTACCTGATTCGACCATCTTCCGCATCATGACCACTAGCCTCTCCGAAGCTTCGCTGGAGGGTTGGTTCTTGGTGCCAAGTCCTTGGTTCGGCAACGCAAGCTCGCCAAAGAGGAACATCTCGTGAAGGGCCAGGTCGAGATCGCGCCAGTCCATATTTGTGCCTTGCTGGTCCAGGGTCTGGAAGGTGGTTGCGACGAGATTGCTCAGAATGTCCATGTATAGAGCTTGATCAATGGCGGCAATAGTCTTCTGAAGATTTTGAAGCTTTCTCCGCAGCTCCTGAAACTCGGCCTCGTCAGTCTGCTCGTCCTCATTGCCCCAGGTCGATGTCTCATCATATCTCATCTTCCGAATGATGGCGTTGAGGATCGGAGCCAGCATATTACTGTAATCGGAGGGGAGCTGGCCAACTTTGCGCAAGAATGTGAGGAGGTCGGTAAGAGACGGCACCACGGTGGAGCAAACTTCGTCGTATTCGTCGGAAAAGAAGCGCAACAGGAATGGCAAGAAGCCATTGAGATGCTGATTCGCCCGTGCGCGAGTTTCCTCGCCAATCTCGCCATCCTCCAAGGCTCTCACAATATCCGACATGGCAGTGTTGACGAGCTTGGCAACGGCCTCGGCGAGGTCGGTATCATAGCGAGGTGTGCCCTTGAGCTCGCTGAGAAGCGGACTGGCAATGAGCTGGCCAACAATCTCCTGCAAGTTCATGAAACTGATGAGCTCCATCTTATCCGGAGATCGCATCTTCTTGCCACAAATCTCGGTCAAGGTATCGATAGCGGTGTCTCGCACTTTATCCTCACCTCCGTTGGGATTCGTGCGACCAACTACCGGAAGGATGAGGTTCAGCATTTCCTGGTTAATAACCAATCCAATGTCCATCCAGCTGACCCATTTTCCAATAACCTTCAGAACCAAGTCTACAATGGTATCGTTGTTGGCGTACCGAACGAGGAGCTGCTTCCAGGACTCGGCAACTTTGTGCATGTCCTGAGCTCGAAGCTGGTCCTTGAGCTCTGTGTTTCGCTTGGAGTCGCCACTTTGTCGAGCGAGCAGCAGGTCGGCGATTTCGTCGTGAACCGAGGATAATATGCGGAGGTAGAACAGGACGCCGGCAACATTATCCGCACCTTCGGTGATGCCCGTCAACGCAAGGAAGTCGCTCAGGAAGCTCTGCCAGCCATCCTGGTAGAGGAAGACAAACAAATACGTTAATGTCTGTGTGAGCTTGTTCTGAAGGCTGATAGGATCGGGCTGTTGTTGCGCGGTAGAGGCGTAGCTCTGCTGCGTGTATTGCAACAGGGTGTCTTTGAGGTAGGCCAAGCTGGCATGGTCGAGCGCCTGCGTGTGGACGGCATAATTGACGACGTCGAGGCAGTATAGACGGACGACTTCGGAGGTCCGTGGGCTTCGGACGAAGAGGTTGGTGCAGGCGTGCCAGCCTTGAGGGTCGGAACGCAGCTGTGATAGATACTCGAAGGCTTGCTCCTTTAATGACTGGTCGGAGGTGGGATTCGAAAGAATTTCGACGGCGTTCTCGACCTGTCACGGACGGGGGACATGTTAGCCGCGTTACATACAAGGAGCCTCGGACCTGCTCGATGACCAGTCACACCGGGGAGGAATGTCATGGGTGGCTATGACGATGGGACCCTGGATGCTATGGCGGGGCAATGCACGAGCAAACGCAAGAGCATGCGAGCTTACCTGTACCTCCATGTTTCGCGGAGATGTTGGGCAATGGCGGTCAAGTGGGTTGGTTGTTTTGACAACCTGTGGGAGAGAGGTGGAAGCTGCTATATCTCGGGCAGCCTTGTCAACTGAGCATCAGGCATCTCTCTGCTGTTTTCTTGGGTTGGAGCCGGGGGTAGGGCTACAGAGGAGTCATGCCTGATAGCGAGGGGGCGGGGTTGGTGTAATTCGAGCCTGGCGAGGGGTATATGCGATCTGGCAATTTCCGCCAGTGATTACGAGCTGTGGCGGCTGGGTGGGAGACTGGAATCCAGGTCGATCAAGGCGTCATGAGAATGTGTTACCTCTGAATGCGAGTTTTTAATTGTCCTTGCCAAAAGTCGGTGCAGTCTCGTGCCAATGTGGGGTTTCTTTGTGTAGTGTGGCAGCATGTGGTGGGCGGAAGATATTCGGAAAATGTTATCGTGTGTGCGATACCTTTACAGTGCATGACGCAGATAAGCAAGCGGTGAGACCACGCTCTTCGCACGTTACGCGGCCTCACCCTTTCTGGCGCGCCAGAGCCTCAACATGGCACGACTCTATCTTTATCCCGTTTAACTTCACGGTCGCTGGGAGACAGCAGCACCAAGAAAGCTAATCCCTTAGACTTTCGGCAACATGGCCGCACAGCAGAACATGCGACACAGCGGTCCATATTGATTTGCGAAGGGTTCGCCCACTGTGACAGGGGAGACTACCCTATCTTATTGATGGCCACTATCCTGCTCACGCTCTGGAATTGGTCAGCAGGAAGCCGTGGTTCCGAAAACGTCACGTCATCTCCATCACGGCAACTCAAAGGGTCACCAAAGCTGATGCTTCTAACATCTTCACCAATATGGAGAGGTTGCCTGACTAGCATTTGGACAGGATGCAATCGCACGACCTTAAGGTGACCGGAAACTCGAGCACCAAGATCGAAGATGCAGCCTGCATCCGTCTGCGTATTCTTCTCGGACTTACAGTTTTACCTACGTGCACAAAACCTCGTTTACCATGCTGGACGATACTCCAAGCTTCCGAAAATTAGAGTTGCAGCCAGCTCTTGATAACCTGTAATGACCATGACGGTCTGTGTAAACCAGTATTGTCTTGAATAGTCATCCCGTAAACTTGATTTTGCTCTGCCCCCCGCAAACTTGAAGATTGCTGAACTTCTCATCTTGCGCATGCTCTTGTGCTTGTGGCCGATGGGTCATCATTGGTACGCAACAGTCTTCTTGTTGTTGATGTCGGTTCTCGATGCTGCCGATGCCGTTAAATTCAACACCTTAGACAAAACCTGGCCGGCTCGAGGCTGGATTGTTTCCCTCAAATATTATGGTGTGGTCGGCCAGTCAACCAGTCTTGTCCATGACTTGCTGGGTTTCTTGATATGGAGAGCAAAGCGGTCGTTGTGCTGTCGAGTTAAGGCTGCCTTGCTAGGGACCAAATCATGGTAAATGGCACTCGGAGCTCAAATCTCATTTCCCCGAGGCTACCGAACAACATTTCAGTCGCATGAGCCGTTCGACAGCGATAGCGGTGGTCGTGAGGCTGTGTGCAAGTACGTCATCAATGATTGATCAAATCCGCATGAAGCAATTACCACAATTCTGGCCAGCCTTCGGCGATTTCTCGAAGATCGAAAAAAGGTGAAACATAATGTGGGTTGAGGTGACGTGATGAGGCCATGCAAACACTGGGAAACAATATTTAGATCTGCGGCCTGTGTGGGGACCAACAGGCGCAGTGCCGAGCGTTGAAACCAACGCCATGTGCGCCGCGCCTGGCAGGCCAAAAATATGACCATCCAAAACCAAGATTTGAGTCTGTTACCTAGCGGAGACTTGTTTGGGGCGACGACTATGCTGTGTGTTAGGAATGTTGCTTGGAGAATAAGCAATCTTTGTTTCGGGAGTGCTGGCCTGCTGTAACTTTTAATAGATGAAACAGAGAGCGATGAATGCTGAAGGAAGGCCCGTCGAAAGAAGAGGTGAGATTTTGGGATAGCACAGATCAGCTAACGGTCTCCTCCGGCATGGGTATGTGAGAGCCGATCAATTGGTAGGAAGGATTTTCCTGCTCAGCTGGGCAGAGGACGCGCTGCAGGGCACACACGGACTCCAGTGCCAAGTGGACAAGGTGCAGAGCGCAGATCCCGTGGGACCCAAATCTGACGAGAGTCGCTCGGTGTTGGCCCCAGGCTGCCGTAAGTTACTTTTGTCCCTGCTAAACTGCAGTAAGCTCGCGGCCTAGACGACCTCTGCTTGGATGGCTTTGGCCACACAGGATCTTGCGACAAGGGCAGGCTGGGATCGCACGAGCCGTGATCTAGTGCTGTATCCTCAACCGTCCGAAACGTTCTGATACGGTGTAGCAAATGTCTTTTTGCTCCCTCTACCCCTGAAAGGCGAGTCGGTCCGGCGGTTCAAAGAGGGAGGACGGCAAGGACTGGCGGTCAGCGTCTTTGACCCCGGGTTTGTTGCAGAAAGTCTTGCAGCGTAAGGTAGCCTTGCACGATGGCTGTTCCGCCTCGAGGTCTTGATTGGCAGGCAATTTCGGCTACATAATTGATCAGCTCTGCGAGCTGAACCGGAGGATATGCTGCTAACAACTAGCAGGCGAGCTCATTACAGCTAAAATCGATAGGCGCTCTGCACGGCACAGAGTCTAGATTAAGCTTCATCTTACTTTCTTGACTGGCTCATGGAGGCAAATTGCCTGAATCAATCAAATCGATAGATCCAGATCCAAAAGGGCTGTAGCGGTTAAGCATCACAGCATGGCTTCCGTCGGCCAGTGAGCACGTTGGTTCCATCCACTGTGCCACAAGTCAGGCACCAGGCTATTCTTTCACCTCCTTCTTTTAGCACTGGCTCATCCGCTAAGCCCCTTGGAGGAGGAGGGAGGGACCAAGGATGGGGTGGTCGGTGCAGTGAGATTGGCCAAGCGGTGTTATTATTAGTGGATGGATGGTTCAGATGAGATGGAGGTGGCAGGGGGG